>JAAEAF010008501.1:0-32660 GCA_011037195.1 Triatoma infestans
TTTACCGATTTTTCTCCCCCTAGTTTTTTTTGGAATTTCTTGAAAACAGCTCCAACGATTTTTCTTTAAGTTTCGCTTGCTGTCTACATATATAAATATCTATCACTTTTATTTGAAACATTTTCGAGGGAAAATTGATTTTTTTGGGGGATGGGAGTTGTGGAGGAGCTGTAGCGTTATGCTTTTCTCCAAAGTACCATTTCAATAAGATGTACACTTCAATAGGTACTGTACACTAGAAAGAAGCATTACTAGAATCCCAAATTTGAAGAAAATCAGTGTGACCTTTACAAGAATAATTGTGTGAGTGTCTGGGAATTTTCTCGGAAAAAGACTAACGATTTTCTTTAAACTTGGTGCGCTAACTACACAGATATAAACCTATCATTTTTATTGGAAACATTTTCCGAAAAGGGAAGTGCAGCTAAACCCAAGAATTACATTAATAACAATAAATTAAAAGCAGATTTTTCTGTGCGGACAACGTAATTCGCTGCAATAGCAATTATTGCCATTAGAAACACTTAATTTGTCGTGCTAAGTAAATATTTTGTTGTTAATTGTGTCACTTTTGTCATGCTGAATCTGCTGTTAGATTGACAAATTTTATAGGGCATTTAATATTTCTTTTTCAAAATATCACATGGTTCTACTAACTATTATAATAAAGAGGAAAATTAAATATATTCAAGTTTCAAAAAATCAATTAACCAAAAGTGCGAACTTTCGTAATGGGTTTTCCAATTTTTTCAAGATTTTCTTGAGATTGGCTCCAATGGTTTTCTTAAAAACTTCGTAAACGTAATCTATACGTATATAAACCTAATCCTTTTATTTGAAAATCTTTTTATTTTTCCAGATAGGTTGATTTTACGGAGGTTCTAAAAAACAGAGATTCAAGGCTTCTCTTATAGCGCAATTGGTACAAGTACGATTTCACAGCCTGGTGGGTACTAAGAAAACTAAACATTTAGTAAGAATTCCAAATTTTAAGAAAAAGTGTGTGTGCGAGTCTAAACAAAATATCTTAAAAATAAAAAATCTGATGCGAAACACTCACACAACTTTCTCATACTGCAGTTTACAAAATTGTAAAATTTGATACAATTTGACAAATTTTTGTAGTTAGTATATCGAAATTCGTCGTTTTTTTTTTTGGAACAAATCGAAAAAACTGAAAAAACTGTTCAAATCTTTTAATGCTCATACTTTACACTCCAATTGCACGAATAATATTAGGCTACACATCAGACATCGGATAAAAAAAATGCATCAAATTAAACACTACAAAAAAACTGAACATTTAATAAAATGTAGAAAACAACGCAAGTAATATCATTTTTTAAAAATAGCGCCAAACATAAAATTTAATTTAACATGCTAGCCCCCCTCTTACCTATTTCACATACATCTGTCACACATTCTTCCGAAAAAAACTTCGTGTATGTCATTCATTTTATTACATCACTTTTTAAGATGATTATAATTTATTAATATTATTCTATTCTAATTAACATTTTTAAATAAACTTTATAGAACATTTACGAAATAAAATTCATACATACCAGAGCGACCTGGTGTTGAAAAAAATTGTAAAGATGGATTCAGTTAAAGGCAACACTGACTTTGGAACGAGTCCGCGGAACCGGTTTCACTTCCAAGCGTTTCTATTGGATAGATTCAGTGTTTGGTTTATTCGTTCAGTAATAAAGGAATGAAGTCAGTAATGTGTCTAGATTGGTATCGGGTTCAGAAATTCGTTCTACATTCACTGCTGCTTATGATGAGTATGCTAGAACCTATCTAGAAGACTTTCATCTCCGTTAAAATAATATTATGTTAGTGAAAAGTTTTTATTAAATTATATTTTATGCTATGCATAGAAATGTTTGACAAAATTATCGCAAATTATCCTATACTGATTATTTAATAATGAAATTGTTGGCAGCGTTATTTAAAACTCTACTAGGAATTCACACCCTCCGTCCTACCATCTGTAGTATTTACCAGGTTGTTATTATTATGGTTTGAGGTTATAAAGTTAGAATCCTGCCACTAGTTAATTCCTTCAACATGGCTACAAGTAAACTTTAATTTAGTAATATTTATGAAAAATGGCATTTAATTGTGTTGGCACGTCTTTATTTAAAAACAGGGTTTAAATCAACTCGTTTCACTACCGGATTCGTTCCAGTGACCGAATCTGCTCGAATAGTCCCATTACTAGTTTGCTAGAAACTGCCGTCAACACTTTCAAGTGAAAGAAAGACTACCAGAAACGTTATAAAACATAATATAAATGCTGTTAATTATTGAAGCCCTCTCCCGTTGGTCTAGTGGCTAGCGCATTCGCCTTTCGTGCGAGAATTTTTAGGGTTCGATTCCCGTGAGGGTAAAGTCGGTGTTGACTCGCGATAAAAAGTGGGAAGCTACAGTTAGTAGCGCCCTAGGTAGCGAAGGCCGAAACTAAACGGCGTGAGAAGCACGCCCCACTATTTAAATTGCCGTCTGGCAAGCCTTGGCCGTTCATGGCTGTTGCGCCATAGTTTTTTTTTTCTAATTATTAAATAATTGTGCTATAATTTGATAATAATATTTTTTTATTTTATTTGTTATTTAACAGGTCTCTGTCTGACAACAGATGTTGATTATCTGTTAACCCATATGAACAATGCAAGATATCTCAGAGAATTAGATTTTGCAAGAGCGGATTTTTACCAAAGAACCGGGCTATATAGTGCTATACAAGCGAAAGGTGGTGCGGTACTGCAAGGATCTTCCACAATACGATATAGAAAGTTCATTCGATTGTTCTCAATTTATCATATAACATCGAAGGTATGTATTTATTTAGAATTATCGAAGAATTGCTTAATAATTATTATTAAACAATTTTCGTATTAATATGATATTTTACAAATATTTTCGTTGAAAAATGTTTATAATGATAATATTACCAAAAACTGATTACTTCTGGAGTTGTAATGATGGGGCAGGATGCAGGTGATTGGTGCAAAAGAATACCAGAATTACTCACTCTTATATCCTACGAACCAGAAGGAGATCGAGTAAGGAAAAGCAGAGCAAAGAGCGTGGATGGTAGCGTTGGCTCTTGCTTATTAGGACTTTTGGTTGTTCTAAAAATAGTGAAAGTGCTTCTTGATAGAGAGTTGAGTAATTACTTACCAATGGATTACTTATTGGAAGTTGTTGCAATTCTTTGATTCCTGACTGTTATATACCCTAGTTCTTCGTGAGAGCTAGAGAAAGCTGTAGCTAATTCGTCGGTTCCGTGTCAGAATGGGGTAAGAAGTGCCGAAGGTGAGCGGTGAGACAACCGTAGCGCTGGAGTGGAAGGTGTTCAGTAAATCAACAGGCAAGAAGTTTCAGTCAGTCTTGAAGAGTCTCTTACAGCAAGTCAAAATTTAGCAAGCTAGGAGTCTCAAACCAAAGCATATAAGTCTTAAATCACAAGAAGTGTTTACATTATGAGCTCACCCAGTCGTCAGTATCCAGAAGATATCTCCGGCCAAAGTTTCTTCCTAGTACGCTCTCTCAAACTCTTACTCTTAGTCTACAATATTCTTTACTAGGTAAAATTTGTAAATGTACATAATATCATCCTAACCTTACCATTACAGATCCTAGTCTTCCAAAAGAAGGTTGCCTGCGCTTGGGCGCCAGATAGGCCCATTCGCTCTCGTTTTCACAACAGCCCCTGTATCATTAATAAACGTCCCGGCTTTTATTGTGAGAACAAACTCTGATTTCTTCAAGACAGACTGAAACTGATAGTTAGCTCAAACTGATAGTTAACAAGAAAATCGGCTATATTTAAATTTATTGTAATTTCCCGCAGACCACTTCACTGATCTAGGGCAATAGCCCAATTATTATTAATACTAATAATGGGTGCCCGAAGCTAATATGGCTCCTATCCCTCACAGAACAAAAGATAGTCCAGAAGAAAGAAGCGTCTCCCAGCAATCTGACGTTTGACTACAATATCTTAAGATATCTTTAATCCCCCAACATTCCCTTGAGCGTGTTACCCTTATGCGGAACCTCGTATCAGTGAAACGGAGACACTGACCTAGGTAATGGTAGACCATTTCCCTGATTCCCTCGTCACAATTCTGGCAAAGATCTAGACGTCCTGCCTATTTTGTGTAAATGATTGGCTACCAAAGCGTGGATAGTCAATACACCTACTAGCACTCTCAATAATTGTATCCTGCTTAGGGGAGAAGAGAAACTTGTAACTTTTACAAATTTCTTAGCCTGGACACCCACTTCCGTGTCCCTCCAGTTCCCTATATCTCAATTGTTTGACTTCCCTGTTTCAAAATTGCTGGCTAGGGCCCCACAAAACGATAATGAGGAACGGATGGTCATTATTTTTATTTTATATAAGTATATATTTTATACATATATTTTTGTTTCAGATAATTTATTGGGATGGCTGCAGTATATATATGGAACACAGATTCATATCACCAGGCGATGAATTTGTACGAGCGATAGCCATCTGTAAACAGAGACTGTTAAACGTTGACGTAGAAGAAATTATGCGCGATCTACTATCTGGTGAGAAATGTCCCGGCGGGCCAGAAGCAGCTGGTTATACAAAACCAGAAATACCATTAGAACTGTTACGCTGGATGGAATCCAATGAGATATCTAGTGCTAATCTAAGAAATGGATGCTGACCATCTGTCATTTTATAATTTTTTAAAAAAAATTATTATCGTTTTAGAACAAATGTATTCTCCATGAAGTTTAGTTACCTTCATGGATTAAACATGGATGGCAGTAACTTAAATTAGTAGAGGACATTCTGTCAGTAATGTAAATTTTATATGCAGTTTAGTGCACATTTTCCTCAGACTTTTGTTTCTTGTATACTCTAGTGCGCTAAATTGTTATTTTACAGAAGAGCTTTATAAAAATTATTAATGTTGACTGTATTTAAAGAACAAAATATTAAGAAACTATTTATGCCATAATATACAAAATATTTTAGTTGTTACACTAAACTAAAAAAAAAAAATCAAAAGTACCATAATGAAAAAAAGAAAGAAAGTAAACAAAGTATAAAAAGTGAGATGGCACCTAATTAGTTAGTAGTTTGTAACCTTATTGTACTAGTTATTTATTCCAATTTCATTGGTTTTTTGCAATCAAAATGCTGATGTGAAATAATTATACGGACTTTCTTCTACTGCATTCTCGCCCAATTAACCTATTTTCTTTTGGAAGAATTGTACTATAATCTGGGGGAAAAAATGACACTTTAGATGAAAACCTAATGTTAGAGCAGCGGCCCCCCACGCAAATCTTAAAATAAATTTTCCCGGAAAAATGTGTTTCAAATAAAAATAATAGATCATCCTATTTTTTTTTATTAAGTAGATTAAGTTTATAGATAATCATAGAAAGCCGTTTTCGAGGAAATTGTGGAAAAATGAAAAAAATTAAATTAAAAAAAAAATCTGTTGTGATACACACATGACTTTTTCTTACCACTTTTTGTAATTTACCTAAATATTATTGACAAAATTAACTTCCAATATGATTTCAAATATTTCCAATTTTTATTTTCAATATGATGATGAAACTTACACGAAATATTAAGTTTTAATTTTAAGCGATTTCCCGTTTTTGAGTTATGCTGACATCAAATACAAATAGACTGACTGACATACTCAGACACCAATTTCTAATAACAGCCTCTTATTCAGGGGCCTGAAAAAAAACAAAACAGTATTTCCGGTGAAAACTCTATATCGAAAATTTAACATGATTACTGTTATGTTCTTAATTTAAAAATAGATACTCTGTAAACTTTAAATAACAAACATTTAGTGACACACATTCAACATGATTATATTAATGATACTTATATTTTAACCAAACATATGTCTTCTTATCATTTGTTAATTAATTATTATTTTTCATGGTTATATTTATAATAAATGTATCCCCCCCCCCCTTGTCAATGATAATTACAATACTTCATCTTAACAGCAGTAAGAGAAAGTAAAAATTATAGATCTTAGGGGACTCAAAACATTTATTTCCGGTGATTATTCATTTTAGTAAATCTGTTACAATCGATATATTAGAAATGTTCACTAACAGAAAGTAAATACAAAATTGTTAGTACCAATTCCAATAACTATGTTATTCAAAATAAACAAATAATGAACACTATATATTTATAATAGTATGATAAAGAAAATGCAGAAATATATAAAGAAAAAAAAAGGGCGAAATATGTTTGAGAAAGACCGCATGTCAAAAGAATTTCAAAAAAAACATAAGGAAAATAATATTTTACATCTAGATTTTTATATGTGCATTATTGTGAGTTCAAAAATGGATGTACTTGATAAAAATCTGTGATATAAATAGTGAGGATTAATAATTTTGTAAATAATAATAATAATCTCAGGTTTTCATAAAGAGTGGGAAAGTTTTTGATTGAATCTTTTCCAAACAAAAGAAAGAAAAAAATTTAATAAAATTTAAAGAATATAATTTTGAAAACAATAGATAGTTTAACAGAAAATATTTTGAACATTTATAAACTTCAAATTTATCTTTAATATCAATAATTCAGTGGATTCTATTTTCGCGTGCTTACAGTCATGAGGCTGGCCCATAAGTAAAGTTCAACAATCCATGGGAACAAATATTGTTTGTTAAGTTGTAAAGCTAACATAGTTTGCGTTTTCTCTAATTCCATTGTGATTGATTTCAAAGATTATTTCAATGTAGGTCAAAATGACCTCAGAAACAAACCGGAAAAAATCTAAAAATTTAAGGCACTAACACTTAAGCAATATATAGAAAACAACTGATCAGCGAATACTCGAAACTAATTACAAAGGAAAGCTGAGAAAATGCAAGGCTAAGGTCGTAAAATATACTATTTACATGAACTCATTAATCGATTCAAATTTATTGCGAAAAAATCTTTTAAAAAAGACAATAAACTTACTACCTATAAAGAGAGACATTAAAGAAATCTTCACCAAAATCTCAAAATAATATAAGCAGAATTTATTTATAAAAAAAAATAGTGACATGCGGTTGATTTAAAATTTAATAGGAATATATTTGGTATAATTCTAGATGAAATAATATAATATTTTTAGAAATTTACATAGAAAATAAAGCGGGATATAACAGTTTTTTAAGAGCTGATTGCTCTAGTTTTAAATGTTGTAGGTTACATGTAACTTTTGAAAAAATTAATTTGTATTGTATTAAATTCAATTCATAAAATTTGTGTTTACTGTTATTTTTTGTTTGTTGTATATTCATTTGCAAATTAACTTAAATACTTTAATAATTCTATTAAACTCAGGCAATTCTCTTTTGCTTGGAACAGTTTTTAAAGAAACTAATTGAATTTAGCACAAACAATTGCGTGTAGCGCTATTGTGGTGGAAAAAAGAAGTTATAACATGTATTGTATAACCTGTCTCATTATAACCTACTTTCTATGTAAGTTGTGTGCATTTCACATTCCAAGAACGGCTTAATAACTCAAGAAATTTATTAAAAAGCAATATATATATATATTGCTATTATATATAATATAATATATTTATATATATACAGTATAATGTATATATATACATACTCAGTATAATGTATATGATTTTTTAATTAAAAATTAAAATGCAAAAAAATATAGTAGCCTTCTTACGAAACCAGCAGCATGAATAATCTCTTGTCTTGAGGTATTACATTATAGCACCTATAGATTTTTTAACAGTTAATATTCGAAAATAATGTAAAAAACCTCTAGTAGGTAGAGAAGCTTTTTTTTTTTTTTAATAATTTTAATTATGAAGAAAACTGAAAGCAATGGAAATAGTATACATATTTATATGTACAAAAGAATTGTTACCTTTTTTTGGAAATTCATTTACTTAATAACATTCTGTTGGAAATTAGAATTCCACTATAGGATAGCAATGTAATTTAGTTTTCTTCCTTCTTTTTTTAAAATTTATTAGTCATTGTTAGACTGACATTATTGCCTAGATTTATTAGTGATAAAAAAAATTATAAAAATAGTGAATATTTTTTATTTTTTAAGATAAATGAAAAATTATACCTATTTTATTCCAAAAATATCAACAAACCTGTATTGTGAAAGAAATTTATTTTTAGGAATATCTTCACTTTTATTAAGAAGATATGCCTACGATTTGCACTGTATTTGAAAATATTATTTTATGATTACAGGTTCTTAATTGTTATTTTGTTTTAATTTATTCATTTTATTTTTTACTGTAATCATTCTAGTAAAATAGAATGAATATTTCATGTTATTATTATTTATTCTTAAATAAATAATCAGTATTTATGAAAATGGTCTTTTAATTTTCAATTTTAAACTAATAAACATCTATAAAAGTGCTTTCCATATTGTGATACTATCCAATTTTTTAAATTCTAGTTTTAACCGGAAATGTATGTGTTGACGTCCCCAACATTCGTTTTTTTATTTTTCATTTTATTTTAGGTAATGGTCTGTATTTTGTGTGTGTGTTTGTGTGTGGTGAACAAAAAGAAATCACAGGAAGCTCAAAATTGATATTCCGTTTAGGTACCACTAACGGAAGTGGCAATATGGGTTTTGATCAGAATACATAAACCGGAAGTGCAAGTTTACTGGCAGGCTTTTTTCGCCCCCAGTTTTTTGCAAGTTCTTCAAAAATGGCTCCATCGTTTTTCTTTAAACTTCGTACATTATGCTTTTGGGGGAGGGGGACTTTACAGGAAATTTTTATTTTTGGATGGATCTCGAAGAGTTACAACATTAATATTTCTCCTCTAAAGTGCCAACTCGGTACAGTACCACTTTCCATTAAAAATAACACACACTAATACATTCAACTTATGAAAAATTTATGAACGAGAACGTCTATTTAAGAGTCATTGGTAATTTTATTCCTCAGATTATCTTAAAATTATCTTTACTATTAACATTTTTTAAACGAATATAAAATTTAGTAGTTACACGAGGGACTCGAACTGATAATCTCCCAGTTACAAGTCCATACTCAAAGCCACTACACCAACACCCACCGCATATAAGGTTTTCTAGTATTTTTTTTACTTTCTCTTACTCCTAGTAAGAGGAAGTATTGTAAGCGTGTCAAATTTTCGATATTGAGTTTTCACCGGAAATATCCGTTTTTAGGTCCCCTGAGTACAAAAAAGTGGTTTTTAGCAAATCGTCTGTGTGTGTGTGTGTGTGTATGTATGTGAACAGCATAGCTCAAAAACGAAAAATCGTAGAAAGTTCAAACTTGATATTCCGTTTAGTCATCACCATGGGATCCGACAGTGGGTCATCTGTCAAAATTCCTCAACCGGAAGTACCACTTTACTAGTTGTTTTTATTACGTTTTTGCGATTTTCTCAAAAATCGCTCCAAAAATTTTCTTCAAACTTGGTGTATCAACTACACATACTAACAGCTACAACTATTATTTGAAATATTTCTCTGGGAAAATTCATTTAAGGGCACTTATGTGGGAGGGGTGGGGTTAGGTTTTATTTCAGTTTATTAGACAATTCTATCATCTAAATAATGTTAATTAAAATTAAATATGTTGTTGAAATTCCGAGTTTGAAAAACATCGGATAACCGGAAGTGCGTTTACTTTACTACTTTACTAAATGATTTTTTTCACTTTTGCGCGATTTTCTCAAAAATGGCTTCAACGATTTTCTTGAAACTCCGTATATAAACTGAACATGCAAACATTTACATCTTTTATGTAAAACATTTCTCTGGGAAAATTTATTTAAGGGCACTTTTAGGGAGGGTGGCGTTACTGCTTCCTCTAAAGTGGTATCATAGTTGATTATACAATACTATCATCCAAACAAAATTAATTAGAAATAAATAGATGGCCTAAATTCCAAGTTTTAAGAAAATTAGTAAGCCGGAAGCGCGCTTTTACTGAACAGTTTTTTCAGTTTTCGACGAATTTCGTTATATTTGGTACACAAACTATAACCTTTGTCAATTATAATTTTGAGAACAGGAGTAAGAGAAAGTTGTGTGAGTGTTTCACACCAGATTTTTTTATTAAATTATTAGCTTCAAATTTAGCTATATACCTGGGAGAACCTAAACAAAAAAGTAGTTGAGGGAAGCGTGACCTTCCTGTCCCTCAGAAGGTCCCCCAAAAAAATCTACTTACTCGGGAAAATATTTCAAACAATAGTGATGTCGTCTGGTTAGTTACAAACTTTAAAGAAACTCTTTATCGAGCAAATTGCAGAAAACTAAAAAAAAAAAATAGTTCGGTAAAGTTGCATTTCCGCGTACCGTGTTTCAAATAGAAGTTGCAGCTCTAAAGATATACTAGTTGATAATGAAGTTTTACAGAAAATCGATAAAAAAGTAAAAAAAAAAGAAAAAAAAGTCCATTCAGTAAAGTGGCACTTCCGGTTGACCGTATTTAACCAAAACTACAAAGATAAGGTGCCCTGATAGGACTTCGTATCAAGTTCAAACACTGACAAATATCAAGTTGGGATTTGATACTCAACACGCACGTACCATTCGCTAAAAACTAACTTTTTTCCCCTCACTGAATATGTATTTCCGGTGAAAAAAATTTAATTTCGAAAATTTGACACGATCGCCACTTTCTCTTACTCCTGATAAGAGAATGTAAAAAAAATCGCAGGACGCTCTAACCTTGATATTTCCCGTCTCAGTACCCATCTCCGCATTTTATATGAAGATTTCGATCAAAAATCCATCAAGCGGAGAAGCGATGTTACTAAATTGTTTTTTTTTAGCTTTACGCGATTTTCCAGAAAAAGTTTATTATATGTACATGTAATAGGCAAGGGGAAGACGTTAATTAAACAATACCAAATAGATTGCAGAGAAAAGAAATGTAATGTATTTCTCCTGAACGTATGTGGTACCTTAGTAAATAAGTTTTTTTTAAATGATATCTAAAGGTTATTACAGGACATGACAGGCAGAATTACACATATAATTATTTCTGAAACACTTACAGGTTTAATGGTACAGTCTGCCAACAAAACTGTCCAGTTTGTGAATTAGGTATTTCACTGATTCGACGTAACATATATGCATATTATAATTATAACCTATCCCTTTTGCTTGAAACATTTTTCTAGGAAAAATTGATTCTGTGGGGGGGGGGGAGTTCCAAGGAATCTGTGACGGTTAGATTAAGTTCATTGTTAGAGAATGACTGCTGGGATTATAGTATAATGACATTCAACTAACCTATTTATACGCTGATAAACAATCTATACCGCCACCACCATTTGCGAACAAAACAGCTGATCATAACAACAGTTTAATATTGTTAAAACACCTCCTTTAATATTACTCATGTAAATAAAATAATGCCATCAATATACATAAAAAGAAGATTGCAGATAACAAAACGTGAGAATTTATTTTATTTAATTTCTTAAGTGAATAAAACATTTCCCAGAGCAGTGTCCTGTGAATAACAGATTTTGTAATAATTATTGTGAATAAAAGAAAAGTATTTTACTCTTGTATAGTTTAAAACATTCTATAAACGAATATGAATGAAGGAAATTTTATTGAAAGTGTTTTACTTTTTATTTTTCTATTGAAAAGTATTTTACTTCCTCATCCTCGTAGTAAGAGGAAATACTGCGATTGTGAGGAAGTAAATTGAGTATTTCATCAGAAAGTATATGTTTAGAGGTTCCCATAAGTACGAAAAAAATGTGGTATTTTTAGAAATTGGTGTATGTATGTGTGAGTACGATGTGTATCTGTTTGTCTGTATGGTTTAGCCTAATTCAAAAAAATGGAATTCTCCCAAGCTTTCGTTTTGGTACTAACCAGGGAACGCGATAAATAAAGTTTTGGTCATAACCGAAAGTACCAATTTACTAAAGGAATTTTTGCGTTTTTCTCCGAAAACAATTAAAAGAATTGCTTTAAAATTGGTAGTATATTAACTACATTATATAGAAGAGCTATCATTCTGAAAGATTTTTCTAGGAAATTAATTTTTTTTAGGGGGGGGATTTATTAGGATTTTCTTATTAACTACTATTTCTTTATATTGTAGTTACATTATATCTAAATAATGTTAGTAAAAACTGAATATGTTGACCGGAAGTAGAACTTCATTTAACGTTTTTTTTTTTTTCAAGTTTTGCGATTTTTATAACGACTCTAAACTGGTTTCTTTAAACATGATAATATATTAACTATTCGTATGTAGATCTATTGCTTTTATTTGAACAAAGTAACCCAGAAAATTATTTTAGAGGGTTGTGTGGGAGTGGGAAGGTCACTCTTCACCCTCAAAGGTGTCATTTAATTATAGTTTAGATTTTTTCCTGCAATATAATATTTAAGCCACTTCAAGTTTGAAGGAAATTTGTTAATAATAAGTAAGTAAATTGTCGTGAAATGAGAAAGTCGTGTGAGTGTTTCACACCAGATTTTTTTTTTTTTACTTTCTCATATTGCAGAAAAAAACGGTAGTGCTGCCATCGTCTGAAATTTTTGAAATTGCATTTTCACGGACTTGATATTTTGGTTAGATACTATGGAGGGATTCGACAAGAAGGTTTTGGTTCAAAAACCGTCAACCGGAAGTGCGACAATACTGATTTTTTTCTTCATTCTAGCAAGAAGAGAAGTATTGCGATCGTGCCAGATTTTTGAAATTGAGTATTTACCGGAAATACATATTTTGATGTCCCCTGAATACGAAAAAAAATGTTTTTAGCGAATGGTTTGTCTGTCTGTCTCTCTCTCTCTGAAACAGGGAGACGCCTATCGATTCTTCTCTTCAACTTAGCCCTGGAGAAGGTAATGCGCGAGCCAAAATTAATCGAGCTAAATGGCATGATATTCAATAAATCTGTACAGATTTTGGCCTATGCAGATGATGTGGATAAACTGTTGGTGGGGCAGCACAAAATAGAAAAACTGGCGGAAGCGTATGGAGCAGGCCAATGCTCATAATGGGCTGTAGCGCCTACAAACAAACATACAAAGTTTAAAGAAAAATGTTGTAGGTACGCAAAATCGCAAAAATCTAACAAATCTCTACAATAAAGTATTTACTTCCGGCTGATCGATTTTGACTAAAACCATATTTCCGTCGGGTTTCCTAGTAGTACTTAAATGAAATATCAAGTTTTGAACTTTCTGCGATTTACCACTTTTGAGTTGTGCTGAACACAGACATACTGACAAATTTCGAAAAAAAAACATTTCTTCGTACTCAAGGAATCACAGGACCGGTGAGAAAATAATTTTGAAAATTATATGGATTGTAATAATATCTTTTTACTTTCTCTTACTCTTAGTAAGAGGAAGTATTGCAATCGTGTCAAATTTTCGATATCCAGTTTTCACCGGAAATACGCGATTTGAGATACCCTGAATCCAAAAAAGTGGTTTTTAGAAAATGTTCTCTGTGTGTGTGTATGTGTGCGTGGGTGTGTGTGTGTGTGGGTGGGAATGTGTGAACTGCCTAGCTCAAAAACGAAAAATTTTAGAAAGTTCAAACTTGTTATTCTGTTTAGGTATCACCATGGGATTCGACAGTAAGTTAATCTGTCAAAATTCCTCAATTGTAAGTACCACTTTACCAAATGGTTTTTTTCACTTTTTTGCCATTTTCTCAAAAACGGCTCCAATTATTTTCTTTAAACTTAAGTTATTTACATATGTTAAAAGCTACAACTTTTATTTGAAACATTTCTCTGAGAAAATTCATTTCAGGGCACTTTTGGGGGAGGGGTGGCTCGGTTTTCCTCTAAAGTGCTATTTCAGGTTATTACACAATTCTATCATCTAAATAATATTATCAGAGACATTTTCCATGATAGCCTGCTTCTTTTTACGGTCATGGACCGATTTCGGGCGTTCGCCCGAACATAGACTTGCACAGTTGACACAGGTATCAACTGCAGTTGCTCTGTGCAAGTCATGTTATTACATGTTTAACAAAAAACATCCTGATGATGGGCGAACGCCCGAAACCGGTCGATGACCACAAAAAGAAGCAGGCTACCACGGGAAAATGTCTCTGATGCTTTCCAGCTCTGCGGTACCAACCACCACAACAATAAATAACATTAATTAGAATTCAATATGTTGTTGAAATTCTGAGTTTGGATTAAATCAGATCGGACCAAAAGTGCGTTTTTACTGAAAAGTATTTCTAGTTTTCTGTTATTTTCTCTAAAACGGCTCCTACGATTTTTTTTAAAACTAAAAATGTCAACTACACATATAAAGAGCTACAACTTTTATTTGAAACATTTCTCCGGATAAAGTCATTAAAGGGGTTTTTGGGGGAGGAGTGGGGTTATGTTTTCCTTTAAAGTGCTATCATAGTTGATTATACAATTCTATCATCCAAACAAAATTAATTAGAAATAAAAAGGTGGCCAGAATTCCATGTTTTAAAAAAATTGGTAAACCGGAAGTGTTTATTTTACTGAAAAGTTTTTTCATTTTTCTCGATTTTCTTCATAAAAACATCGACAAATTTCATTAAATTTGGAAAAGTAACTTTAAAATTTGTCAATTACAACATTTTGGAAACTGCAAGAAGAGAAAGTTGTATGAGTGTTTCACAACAGATTTTTTTCATTAGTAAGAAAAAATTAAAAATTAAATTAATTAAAAAATTTGATAATTGTTTTTATCAATTAAATTCCAAATTGTTGAGGTATAACAAATAGGTCAACAAATTTTAAATATTTTAAACCAATAAAATTATTTTTTATATGATGGGTTCCACAGCTATACAAAAACTGTACAGTGATAAATCCAAGTGATATGTATTAACAAAAAAAAACACTAATAATACAATCTAATTCCTACTAGAGTAATATCAATGAATCCTTGACCTTGAGGTGGCCATTTCTGAGAAATGCATTTCCAATTATTCCCGATTTCTCTGCTGCTGTAAAATACTGTTGGAATATAATAATATATAAACAGAATGTCTGCATGTCAGTTATTAAGAACGGTTTTTATTCCAATCAAGTGCGATTATCAAAACAGGTAAGCTTTATTTCTTTCTAATAGGCTGGTTAAAGTTTCACTTTATGTTATAACATTGCTTTAATAAGATTTTATAAGTTAATAATCTGGTATGAAACACTCACACGACTTGCTCTTAATGCAATTTACATAGTTTTGATTTATGATTTATTATGATATGCTCATTGTGATATATGTTGATTAAACCTTATGGCGCAACAGCCCACGAAGGGCCAAGGTTTGGCAGACGGCGATTTGAATAGAGGGCGTGTGGTAAGCACGCAGCAGTTCCCACCGCTGTTTAGTTCCGGCCTTCGCTACCTAGGGCGCTACTAACTATAGCTTCCCACTTTTTATCACGATGCTGATACCAACTCAACACTAACTTTGCCTTCAAGGGAATCGAACGCTGAATTCTTGCACGAAAGTCGAGTGTGCTAGCTACTAGACCAAGGCGTAAGGACATATATTATTGATTATGCTGTGTTTTTTGCACCTCAACAAAGTTGAGTAGCCCCTTTTTATTTTAAGTCCATTCAATTAAATGTTTTCTCTTCCCTTATACGGACATTACCTACTTACAAATTTCACATTTATGTTTATGTGCATCCGAAAATATAAAAGTCGTAGTTAGCGTAAATCGATTTTCTTCAACCTCGGAATTTTAGCCATACATTAAATTCATTCTTATTAATATCATATAGACGATAGAATCGTATAATATATTTAAATGGAACTTTAGAGAAAAGCCTAACATCACCCATCCCCTAGAATAAATGAATTTTCCCGGAAAAATATTTCAATTAAAAGTTTTAGCTCTTTATATGTGTTTAAAGAAAATCGCTGGTGTCATTTTCGAGAAAATCACAAAAATACAAAGTTGACAAATCTATTCAGTAGAATATGCAAGAAACGGGTCACTGTTATTTGAAACATTTTTCTGAAAAAATTGTTGTTTTTAGTTGCTTTTGAGGAATCTGAGATGTTAACATTCAATTGTGTTTGTTCATTAAAATAATCACTTGAAAACTTAAAGCAAATTTGTCATTCTATATTTAACCTTATTAAGATTTTTTTTTTTTTTTTTTTTTTTTTTACTAATTAATATATTTTCGCTGAAATACATATCGATTTTCTCATGAAAAGACACAGAAAACCTTGATATTCCGACCGTCATGAAAGTTTCCGACAAAATCCGCCACCGACTGAATTGCAGCTTTACTGAATGTTTTATTTATATATTTATTTTTAATTTTTCGTGATTTTCCTGAAAACAGTATACAATTTACAGATAGTAACAATTTTCTTTAAGCTTCGAATACTATCTGTAAACACATATAGTCCTATCACTATTATTTGAAAACATTTTTTTTTTTATGGAGATTTGTTGGAGAGTGGTCTTCGAACTTCTTTCTCAAATGCTATTTCCAAACAGTGTGCTCCTGTTATATATAGAGCACAATTATATCTGAACTTGGTGACAAATTACTCATTTGAAGACCTTCCGTTTGAAACTTTAACCCCAACAAAATTATGTTAGGATATTCTAAGGAAACTGGGACGTCATAATACCACCCTCTAAATAGGAGCGGTGAAATAGGAGACTATTAAAAAGATAGAATTAGTTTTCTAAAACACTCTGAAATAATAATTACACAAATTTAATATAATAATTTAAATCTGATTCAACATTTGTATGTAATTCTTCACTTCCCCATTAGCTTAGTTAAAATTGTATAAGAATTTACACTGAACAAAATTCAAGTATGCCAACTTCTGGATTTTTCTTTACACCCTACTTGGAAGTTATTCGAGCTATCAGCTATCCTTTACATACACCCAGATAAAGAAAGAGAACTTTCCTGGAACAGATGGAAGGAAAAATACAGAATTTGCTAGTATAAGAAAAACAATTATTTTTAACATATGATTTTGTTTCAGAAACGCTTAACAATGCAGCTGGGAATAAATGTTTTCATAGTAGTGGTAGGATTGGCAAACGCCATGCCGTCAGTGGTACTATGTACTGAGAATGACTTGATGCAACAGAAAAGAGAACCAGACTTTCACTTTGGCCAAGCAAGATTAACTGGCAACCAGGAAGGGAATATTCCTTTTACAAGTAAATTTAGAAAGGACGTTACAGAAGAACAAGTCATCCCGGCGGAAGATGGTGATGAAGCAGTGCGCGAAAAGAGAGATTCGAAAAATCAAGTCAACTTTGAGCTAAGCCACGGTAGCCGCTCTGGCACCCAAGGAATGATCACTTATACCCGCAGATTCAGGAGGGATGCTCGAGAAGAACAATTGCCATTAGCTGAAGATGTTGATGACGTAGTACGAGAGAAGAGAGATTCCAAAAATCGAGTCAACTTTGAGCTGAGCCACGGTAGCCGCTCTGGAACCCAGGGAATGCTCACTTACACCCGCAGATTCAGGAGGAATGTACCGGAAGAACCATTGCCATTAGCTGAAGATGTTGATGACGTAGTACGGGAGAAGAGAGATTCCAAAAATCAAGTCAACTTTGAGCTGAGCCACGGTAGCCGCTCTGGAACCCAGGGAATGCTCACTTACACCCGCAGATTCAGGAGGGATGTACCGGAAGAACCATTGCCATTAACTGAAGATGTTGATGACGTAGTACGGGAGAAGAGAGATTCCAAAAATCAAGTCAGTTTTGAGCTGAGCCACGGTAGCCGCTCTGGAACCCAGGGAATGCTCACTTACACCCGCCGATTCAGGAGGGATGCACCAGAAGAACAATTGCCATTAGCTGAAGATGTTGATGACGTAGTACGGGAGAAGAGAGATTCTAAAAATCAAGTTAGCTTTGAGCTGAGCCACGGTAGGCACTCTGGAACCCAGGGAATGCTCACTTACACCCGCCGATTCAGGAGGGATGTACCGGAAGAACAATTGCCATTAGCTGAAGATGTTGATGACGTAGTACGGGAGAAGAGAGATTCCAAAAATCAAGTCAACTTTGAGCTGAGCCACGGTAGCCGCTCTGGAACCCAGGGAATGCTCACTTACACCCGCAGATTCAGGAGGGATGTACCGGAAGAACCATTGCCATTAACTGAAGATGTTGATGACGTAGTACGGGAGAAGAGAGATTCCAAAAATCAAGTCAGTTTGAGCTGAGCCACGGTAGCCGCTCTGGAACCCAGGGAATGCTCACTTACACCCGCCGATTCAGGAGGGATGCACCAGAAGAACAATTGCCATTAGCTGAACATGCTGATGACGTAGTACGGGAGAAGAGAGATTCTAAAAATCAAGTTAGTTTTGAGCTGAGCCACGGTAGGCGCTCGGGAACCCAGGGAATGCTCACTTATACCCGCAGATTTAGAAGAAATCTGGCTTAATGTATAGAAATCGCCGTTTTTATTTTGTACAAACTTACACATGTTTAAAATTTGTATTTTAAACTTACCATATTGGGAAATCAGCTCAAATCTTAGGTGCACTGAGCTGGAGTGGTATGCTGAAAACCCGGTTCGAGCTCAAAAAGCATTGCTCTTAGATTTTTGTTAGTTGAATCACTTTTAATTTTTGTGAATGTACATTTGCACTGCCTTATAAACAAGATTACGAACCTTTTTTTTAATATGTATAAAGTATTATACTGCTTTATACTTGTGAAGTATTACTAGCAGAGTAGAAGTTTTCAATTCTTAAATATTCAAGTATAATTAAGTTAAACTTTTTGATATGTAGTAATTATAAGACAAATTTTTATTGAATTATTTATATCATTTTGAACATTACTAAATCATAATAATAAACGATGTGTTAATATAATAATAATTTTATCTTTTACAATTCCTTTTTAATAAGTGAACAAAATTTTAAACTATTTGAATTACAGCATCCTAGTGTTTACAAATTGAAAAATATCATGTGAAATGTTGACACTAGTTTTATTTTCTCTTACTGAAAGTAAGAGAAGGATTGCGAGCATGACAAATTTCCGAATTTTGAATGAAAAAGTTCTTCTGAGTAAAAAAAAATAATTTTTTTTTAGCGAATTTTAAATATGAAAAGCACAAATTATAATTATTTAATCATATGGATACTTCATACATCAATTTGGCTTCAGACTATTATCGATCGAACATAAAGAGTTACAACACTCATTGCAAACGCAGTCGAAATCAAACAGATATTCACAATTATTCATATTTTCCTAGATGTTCATAAGCATTCGACAAAGTATGGCATCCTGGAGTATTGCTTATCAAACTAAAAAGAATTTCACCTTTCACCTATTTCCTTTTACTAAAATCTTATCTAAAGACAGATTTTTCAGTGTTAGACACATTCATGCTGGGAGTCCCGCAAGGGAGTATTCTGAGCCCATTACCATACAATATTTACACACACGACATACCTGAACATCTGAATAACGTTACTAACAACCTAAGCGCTATTTTTTATTTGTATACACAGCACTATTTGTTACCAACACAGACATAACAACTAACAAATTAATACTGGAACAAGAGTTGACTAACTTGCTTAACTGGAGCACCACATGGAAAAGAAAATTCAATATTAGAAAAACAAAATAGACGGAATATATACCTGTGAAGTATAATAAAGAACAATTACCATTAAGTTACTCAGGCAAATATTTAGGGATGCACTTGGACAAACAACTAACTTGGGGCAACAAATGCATAAACTATAAAGACTTGAACGTAATTTACGTTTTAAACAGTTATACAGATTACTAAAGACAAGATTCACATTAAACATAAACAACAAACTCCTAATTTACAAGACTCTACTGAAACCACTTTGGACATACTGACTTCATCTTTGGGGAACAGCTAAACAGACACATTTGAGGAAAATTCAGACTTTCCAATCTCGTACAGTATGGACAATCCACTCAACTCCTTTCTATGTTACAAACGAAACAATAACATAAAGACACAAACACTGAAACATTACAACAAGCAGTACATCGGCTGTACACTAAGTATCATGTCAAACTCAACGGTCATACAAATCTTCTCATCAACAATTTACAAACAACTCTAGTCGCAGATAGAAGAATAAAACGTGGGTTTGGTTTTTTTTTTTTTTTTTTTTACAAAAATACTTTACATATAATAACAAAAACTTCTAATAATTTTACTTAAATATAAATATAATTAATAGTTCCAAAACTTTATTAAAGTGGTAAAATACAATTTATTTGCACACTTTTAATACGATGCACTTAAACAATACACTATATACACATTATTCCCAAAAATGGAAGCTCACTAATCAGTTTGTATCTCGATATTATTTACAAATCGGACAAAGTCATCAATGAAAACTCGAGATATCAACTCTCGTTTCTGGAGTGGCCAATGTTTCCTCATAGATGCTGCCTTTCTTATCAACTGGCTTCTTTCTCTGTCATGCTGCTTACACTCAAATATTAAGTGGTCCCAAGTTTGGTCAGCTACATCGCCGCAGGAGCAAAGTGCACTGTCCAATAGTCCAAACCTGTGGAGATAAGCCCGAATTTTTCTGTGTCTGCTTAGGGCTTGTGTGACCATACAGCCTAGGGGAAGATAGTCAGCCTGTTGACGATCCAAAATATGAGGGAAATATTCTCTTGTTGCTCTTCCTTTTGTGGATTCGCTCCAGTGTTCTTCCCATTTAAGATATGAAGCTTGCTTCCACAGGCCTTTCAGCAGCGATACAGGAACCGATTGAAAGCGCACTAAGTGCAGCCTCTTTTGCAAGAATATCTGCATGCTCGTTGCCTTCGGTACCACAGTGCGCCTTCACCCACATAAATTCAATTGTCCATTCAGCCGCTTCAAGCTCAAACAAAAGCCGTCTTATCTTCTCCAATAGTGGTTGCTTGATTCCTAAATTTTTTATACTCTGTATTGCTACCTGGCTATCCGTCTTCAACACTGAAAAACGTTTCTCAGGAGATTCGTGACGCTGTCCTAACCATGTCAAAGCTTTTAGGATCGCCAGTAGTTCAGCTTGATTATTAGAACAAAAATCGGCTAACCTAAATTTTTCTTCATGCACCACGGTGCCGTTTACATCATACACTGCAAATGCACAACCCACACCTCCTTCCATTTTGCTTCCATCTGTATATACATTATACACACTGCACCTTTCATTGGAGACAATATTTATACATGGCAGAAGTCCTGGGTGAAGCCATTCCTCAGCAGGTACGCGGTTCTCGAATTCGTATTCCAAATTTGTTATTTCCTCTGTGTTGAAGCAAGTGGTACTGACTTCATAGAGAGCCAGTTTTTCATGTGCTTTCCAGATGATAGGAACAACATTAGCTATAACGCAAGCAGCGTCATAGGATATAGTCTTGTGTTGTGTGTGTGGTGTGGTGTATGTTCCATATATGTATTTTTATCAGAGTATATTGGTACCGTGGGATTGTAAAAACCATACGGCTGTGTAAGCCGCCCTTGCGTTAGTCCTTTAGTCGCCTCTTACGACACCCTGGACAGGAGCAGGCCTATTCTTATCCCCGGTCCTGCAGGGGCGTGAATTCATTTGAGAACCCAGGTAACAAAATTCAGATACTTTTACAAATACATATGGACCAATAGAGATATTCGGATCTGGTTCACCTTGGGCAGCTACACACATATATTTGGTCTTGTCAGAATTAATCCGGAGACCCATCCTCTCCGCTTCAAGGCAATAAAGGCCTCCTTTAAAGTGAATGACCTGGCAATAATGTCATCGTCATCGGCATATGCTAGTAGCTGTACTGTCTTATTGAGGATGGTGCCTGTGATTGTAATTCCGGGCTTAGGGATCACCCATCCCATAGCCAAGTTAAAAAAAAGACAGTCTAAGGCATCTCCCTGTCTGACACCCTTAGATGTACCAAAATCTTTCGAAAGGTCGCCTTGGATCCATACTGAACGTCTCACGTCTTCTAAAGTAATTTTTATAAAGCGTATCAGCTTAGCAGGGATATTAAAATCTTGCATTGCTTGATATAGCCTATCCCGGTTGATGCTGTCGCAAGCGGATTTGAAGTCTAAAAACAAATGGTGGATGGCGACCATAAATTCGTGCATTTTTCGAGGATCATTCTTAAAGATCTGGTCTTTTTAGTTGACTATAAATGCTATTTTACTAACGATGACTCTTAAGACTTTGATTAATAAATAAGCTGTCTTTGTAGTACCCCAATTATAATTGGTAACATCTCCTTTATTTACGTTTATAAATGCAAAAATAAAGTTTTTAATCTCTGGTACACAGTATGGTATGCAAATTATTATTTATAGGTTACAGACTAATTATATATTGAATTAAATTTTTTTTTTTTTTTTTTTGATAGGTAGCTTAAAACCTTACAATGCACTCAACGTTTCGGCCTTTTTTTTACGCCATCCTCAAGAGTAAACATTATACTGAGTAATAAGTTACTGATATAAGCCAGTATTTGTATTAATCTTAATTATTTTCATTAGTTTTGTTATCAATCCCACCATTATTGTTTAAAATTATTATTAATAATATAAGTCATTATTATTGAATAAATTTGCTCAAACGTCATGTTTCTGTTTGATGAGAACAGTAACTTTTATTAAGATTTCTTACTTTTATGTTTAGATATGTAATTTTTTTTTGGCGGGGGGAGGGGTTAGGTAGCCATGTGCTTTGTGCATTCGAGAGTTTGCTTAAATATTTTTTTAAATTAAGGTACTTTAGATGTAAATAAGCAGAATTTCTTTATATAAGTGAGGGCCAAAATGGAGTCCTATACTATGCTGGCTGGTTAAACATGGCATATTTTAATAGACTCAGTAATTGCTCTCACCAATAGAAACATGACGTTTGAGCAAATATACTCAATAATAATGACTTATATTATAATTGTTAATATTTTAAACAATAAACAATGATGGGATTTGTAAATAAATAATGAAAATAATTAAGATTAACACTGTACTGTCTTATATCAGTACTTACTACATTATATAATAATATATTACTCTTGAAAATGGCGTAAAAGAATACCGAAACGTTGGCTGCATTGTAAAAAAAAAAAATAAAAAATTTCTGAAGGCTATAAAATTGGTTTTGAGCTACCTAGCTAAAAATATATGCAAAAAGAGGCTCGCACCGATTTTATTTATCTATCATGTCTTATAATGAACGACTACTTCTATGATCCGAAATTATCGTCTTCCTTATGCTGTTGAATACTCCTCTATCTCCATGAGTTGGTATTAAGACACAAGTTTCATGTCGCAGCCACTTTCAGCTTTGCTAGGCCTGCTTAAAAAGGTATTCAGGAGTAAGAGAAAGCAACAATACAGGACTGGAGTGCGAGAACTCTATGTTGGTTTGCTTCTTCATCTTGGACGAAAATTTTGAAGAAATAATGGCCAAAACTTCTAAGATGGAAGAAAATTAAAAAAAAATAATAAATAAATAAAATTAATCAACTTACCACTACTGGTTTTATTTTTATTGGTTCCAAATGCATATCTGTGACAGTTTTTATAACTTTATATTTTGGGGGCTCACCATCACAACAAATTGCATCAATAAGTTGTGATGTTAAAGTAAATTCTGGTACATTAATTGCATCACGAAATTTAAGTAATTCATTTATTATCCAATAATATTTTTCCGTTATTGATCCTTTTGTTATTAATTTATCTAATGAAAAATATTCAAGTATTTCTACCCAAATATGTGCATCAGTACCTTTATATTTTTCAATAATCTCATCAAAAATATCGAACATATCAAATATATAATCACTATATGGTTTTTCAAAAAGATACCATTTTTGTAATTTTATTTCTAATCCTTGTCTCACTATATTTCTTATTGTTGCTGTTAATCTTTTTAATAAAGCTATTTTATAAACATTACGTTCTTTTTGTTTAATCTTGCCACGCGATTTTTTTATTATCTTTTTTTCTTTGAATAGTTTATCAACTGTTAACAATTTTTTAGCTTTTATTATTCTTTTATTAACAATTTTCCTTTGTTTTTTCATTTCTTTCTTTCCAATAATGTATTTCAATTTATTATTTATTGGCATATCATCAAATCTCAAATTATCAGCTATCATAATATCATTATTCTCCATTAAATTAACAGTTTTAATACTTTTTTTTTCAACAGTAGATAAACTTTCATCTGTTGAAGGTTTCGAATCTTTATGAATTTCTCTATCAATTTTAGAACTATAACTTGCATCTGCATCATAATCATTATAAAAGATATAAGGTTGTTTTATATTATGTGATTTTAATGAATCTATATTTGTTGTAAAATCTGTACTCTCAGATAATTTTTTTGAAAATGTTTCTTGAATTATTTTATCATGATCATCATCAGATTTATTATCCTTATCAGATATATATGTAAAATATCCAATTTTTAACATTGAATCACCAGTTAATGAAGGGGAAGATGTTGAACATATTGTAGTTTTACTTGGCATATCTTTAAAATATGATTCTTCTGTAGAAGATTCTTCTGTACTTGTTATCATTGTACTAGTTAATGAAAAATCTGAAGATTCTTCGTCAAAATATAACAAACTATAATACATACTTCTGGAAACCTAAAAAAAATACAAAATTATTGAAATAAAATCTTATATAAAATACTCAACACAACTTTCTCTTAATGCTGTGTACAAAAATTGTAATTGATAAATTTTATAGTTAGTTACAACCTCCTTGCTTGGCGAAGCATTTGGACATAATAAGAAAGGTTGACCCTGACCCTATTTTCAACATGGCTGGGGAGGATTGCTGTCCAATAATCCACTTTAATATCCCCTTTCCAGGTGATCTATACATCAAAATCGGAATGGGCTAAAAGTTGGGAAAAACGAGGCCGGACTAGGGGATCCTGGTTGACGGATGGGACCAAGATGGCCTGCGGAACTGGAGCCGGAATATATGGAGTTAAACCGGAGATACTCATTGAGAGGCCTCTTGGTGGATACTCCACGGCATTCCAGGCTGAAGTTTATGCTATAAAGGTCTGTGCTGAGGAGAACTTACGTATGGCCCTAGGAATAGGGAGATATGCATCTTTCCGGACAGTCAAGCGACACTAAAGGCTCTTGGGGCATTCAGAATTACTTCTTCCCTAGTCAGGGAGTGTAGAGACTCCCTGGAGGCGCTCTCCCAGCACATTAAAGTGCGGCTGGTATGGGTGCGGGACATAAGGGGATTAAAAACAATGAACTAGCCGACCAACTGGCCAGGAATGGTGCGAACACCCCTTTCTGTGGGCCGGAACCTGTTCTGGGGATAGCCTCCCAGAATTGATTCGTGTGGCGAGAGCGTCTCTGAGAGAATGGAGGACGGAGAGAACATATTCGTCACTGGAGGCTAAATACTTGGGCAAAACGCATCAAAAGTTTATGCCAGAGCTGTGTAAAAGAAAAACCAGAGAGATCCTGGGTCTAAGCAGGTATCACATTTGTCTAATAACAGGCCTGTTTACAGGGCACGGTAGGTTCAAAAATCATCTGCACAAGGTGGGATTATTTATACGGAGCCCTTGTGTAAACTGTGTCAGGAGGAGGAGACGGCCTCTCACCTGTTGTTTGATTGCGTCAGAATCGGCAGATTGCGATACGAGATCTTCGGCACGTTGAGACGGAGGGAAATCGTACTTCAAGAAGGATTGGTGGGGAAGGTCCCTGGACCTCATGAAGAGGGGAGGATTCCGCTACTAGACATTAATGGGTTGGCACGCACAATAAGCCTCAATGGGCAGGCATGTCACCCCTGGTGTCATTCTATTCCATTCTATTCTAGTATAACCAAATTTAATTTTGTTTAAATGGTAGAATTGTATAATCAATTCTAAGCATAGCACTTCAGAGGAAAACTTAAATCCTTTTCATCAACACCCGAAATCTCCCTTAATTGAGTTTACCCGGAAAAATGTTTCAAATAAAAGTTTCTAGCACTTTGTATGTGTAGTCCACATACTTGGTTTAAATAAAATCATTGAAGCTGTTTTAGAGAAAATGGTCGAAAACTGAGAAATATTTTATAGTAAAAACGAACTTCTTAAGCTCTCTGTTTTCTCTTTAGCTCCAAAGCTGTACTAACTCTCAATGGCTTGAATATACTTTCACCAGAAAACAGTAGTTGATAATGTTTTCAACCACTAGTTGTAATGAAAGTTTCCAGGTTGTCAATGAATTTGTTATAAACCGAAGTTTCGTCCATATTTCAAATGAACTTGTTCAGAGTCGTTTCACCTTTGGAAAGCTAACCTAACCTTTAAGGTTCAGGTACCTGAAACTTAAGTACTTTTCATGAAAATAACCAACTAACTATGTTTTCTAATAATTGTTAGTTGCAACTGCTTGAGTAGTAATTATCAGCTAACTGCTGCCCAACTTTGGATGGTGAACAGATAATTTCGAAATCGGAATTGATGATCAAGAATGAGTGTTGGGTCGGTGTGTTAGTGCGCCCAGTTCTTCCGCTCACGCGCGCGCGCATCCGCCCGTGCGTGCGTACGCTTTCTTTGTACACTAATCTCTACTTTTGCTTTCCTTCTCCCCTGTTTTTTTTAGATAGTACTTGAGGGTCAGTTTTCCGGTCTCACATCCTGTTGCATCACTCCAACTCATGTTCTCCCCCCCCCGCTACATCCGGCCACCTCTACCAACGCCCCTCTTTTCCGACTCACTTGCCTCCAATTTCTCGCCGATACAACATTCTGTTTTACCGCTTATTCTTCTTTGTCTGTGTTGTACTGTGAATTCGCCTTTTATATTTCTTGTCGCCTTACACGCGCCTGTTCGCCTTGTTAATTAATATTAACCATCGGTGAGTAGCAATAAATCATCTCTCCGCGCCATCACCTTCACGAGGATATATCGTTTGCGCCTTAGAGGACTCGCCGTCGCAACAGCAACAACAGCGTCATCCGCTTCGAAGTACTCCAATCCCATTACACTCACCTGAGTTCCTTTCTTTCGCCACACGCACACATACACACCTACACGCCACACCTTCCTTTCTCAGTCCGCCAGTCGTCTCATCACCACTTCTTCGCTTCGTCACTCACCGTCACCTTGGGTAAGTCTCGCCTTTCTTGATCTCAGTTGTTTTTTACATTATTATTCATTTGTGTAACTCATCCGTAGTTCGCCACCTCGCCTTGGGTGTCTAGCGCGCAAGCAATGAGTAATAATTTTAAATTAATAGATATTTCAATAAAACTAATATTAGCATCAACAAACAATTGAGAAATAAGGCATCCAACCAGAATAATAAATTTAAGGCTATACAAGACTTTAATTCGTCCAATACTTATATATAGGTCCAAAGACTGGACTGTTTCTAACACAGATGTGCGCAATGTTTTATTGTTTGAAAGGAAAATCTTTCATAGTATATTGGAGCCATTGAAAATTAGTCAGCACTGGAAATTGAGGTACAACAGAGAGCTTTATTCCCTCTTTAATGAACTTGACATTTTATGAACAATTAGATTACAAAGAATCAGCTGAGCGAATGAATGATGCTGAAATTTCCAAAAACCAGGAGGCCACTCAAGGTTACGTTGGGTGGACGAAATTGAAGAAGATGCTAGTACCTTCCTTAAACTTCGGAACTGGAGAACAGCTAACTGGCGAAGGCTCCTTGAAGAGGCTAAGATCTACTAGCTGGGGATTCCTAGCGCCTTTGAACAAGAAGAAGAAGCAATTTCTATGGAAAGCAATGCAATAATACAAACCTTAATCTTTGGTTCAGGTTTAACATATTCATCGGCGCCATCTTTAATATCCCATTCTTCAGCACTTTCTATTGGGGAAAATACTGGAGAGTCATTTCTAAAAAAAATATCTTTAGATAACTGCTTATACTTTTCTAATAAATGTTTATATGGTTCACTATAAGACCATTTCATATAGTTTAATACTCTGGAACTACGAGAACGTCTTAGAGTTTTGTTTAGTATGACTGCCATATAAGTTTCAAACATCAGATCATCTACAATGCAATCGAATGCACGTTTCATAAATCTTCTATTTCTCCAGTGTGGCTGTGAAAATAAATAAAAAAAATTAATTATTAACTAATTGCAATAAGCTGTAATTATTATTTTAATTTAAGACGCGTCATCATCAATGGCGCCCTGAGCGTTTACTCGATATTGTAACGCAGCCACTAGTGCCATCCAAGGAAAGAAGCAGGCACCTCATGTTCTGCTCATGGCCGCTAGGAAGCGCTAGCGGGATGCTTCTAGATTCTTCTACAGCGGTCTGGCGCGACCTAGATTTTCGAGAAACTTCCAGAACCTTCCAGTGGTATAAATAGGAGAAGAACAGTTCGAGTGAGTCAATCTTGTTACAAATGGAGTGCGCGCTTGTTACCAGTGAATAAAAAGTGAACTAAGAGAACTCTTGTTGGTTTAAACAGTGTATTTAAGTGCTTTATTTGTGATTTATTGTGTTAAACAATAAATTGGTACTGTTAGAAGTTTAGAGTGTTTTTACTAAACGAACCCACTTAGCAACTAGTTGCAGTAGCCAGTTTGGGAAACGTTATGCTTGGGCAACTAAACATTGAGTAAAAATTCCAAATTTGAAGAAAGATGGCAATTTTGTTAATTTGATTAAAAATTTGGTGTATTTTTTCTTTACACCAAAAAATAAAAAAACTAGTAAGAAACACTCACACTTGCAGTTAATATAGTTATAAAATTGACAAACTGCCTTCAAATCACTGCATCAGATAAAGATTTTGAAACCGAAAATGCCAGGGTATTAGCAGTTAGATTAATGAAGGGACAAGTGATCCGTCTGTTCTAGGCATAGTGGAGCATATCAATGACTATGCGAGGACCTAGATATGGGCGCAATTTTGGGGCTGCCCTCCGATATAATGGCTCCTTAATACGAGCTTTGAAAAGCCCTTTAAGTTTTTCTGTTGGGTAGAGAAGCTAAGCCAATATTAGTTGAATATTCTGTGTCACACAAAAAACGGAGGAAGATGACGTGGAAGCCACGGGGTGACGCCATCTTCTCAGACAGCCAGGCCGTTCTACGTGCCAATTAGTTCCCATCAAGTCAATTCAAGACTGGTGTGGCACTGCTTGGATATCCTTACGAAAATTGATAGCCAAAAAAAGGTTTTTCTAATGTGGGTACCCGAGTGAATTTAGGGTATAAGGGGCACGTGGTTGCAGATAACTGCTCTTACAAGTAATGAACTATTTATGACAAAATTTACCTTGAAGTAGTTATTTAAGGATGTGGGCACAATATTGAATGCATCATGAGCTTTTGATTCATAAAATTTTATATATTTTAATACTACACGCTCATCTGGACGTAATGGATCTGCAACTATAAGATCTGATTCATCTGCCATCTTCTGATTGTGATGATACCTGAAATGTTTTATAATTTTACTGAATGGAGAGAGTATTCTAAATGTAGATGCCACAATAGACCCTTAGAGATTTAATAGCCCACCTCCACAGAATCTAATCTTATGGTAACCATTATAACGCCGAAGCTACCGAAAATAAATATAAAAAATATAAAATAACATAAAAGTAAAGTTAGCAAAAATTAAAAGATAATTCGTTTGATGTTTAATATGATTTCTTAATTTGAAAGGTTGCCAACAAAATCTTATGGATATATGTTATGGATATATGAGAATAACAACGGGGATAAAATATCCCCTTGGAGTATATTCCTTCCATAACTGAGATTTTTTTTGACACATTACAACCCTCAGTTATAAAAAAAATTGGCAGAGTTATACAAATTCATTATAAAAAAAATTAACATACCATGCCACTCTCTTCATTAATAAATAAGCTTGAAACTGCTTGGATATATAATCTTTAATGTTTATTCTTTTATCTTTATGAGGAATAGTATTGTTCCAAAGAGGAAATTGATTTTTCTTCAAAGAATAAAGTTCGTGGATTTGTTCAATCCTGTAATGATAAAATTCTGGTTGGATGCCTTATTTTTCAATTGTTGATGCTAATATTAGTTTTTTTGAAATATCTAATTTAAAATTATTACTCATTGTTTGCGCGCCAGACACCCAAGGCGAGGTGGCGAACTACGGATGAGTTACACAAAGGAATAATAATGTAAAAAACAACAGAGCTCATGACAGGCCCCTTTTGTAGTCTATGAGACAGAGGAAGAAACCCATTCATCTTGGGATGGATGGTGTCAATTTTAGGAAATTCAATTTTGGACCCAACAAATTGTAGTTACACTGCTGTATAAAATACAGTCGTATGGGTAAACATATATGTCTGATCTTGTCAAACAAAGCGGTAAGTGGACTGTACTTGATAGGGTGTAGTTCTTAATGCGGGGAAACAGAGAATACTAATTCAAATAAGTATGAATAATAGAACGCTTACCTTGTAAGATATGGACACTGGCTTAACAACGCTCCAAGGAAAGGGATCCCAAAAGGAAAAGAGAGTCGACTTCCCCACTCCCCCTGGCCCCAGATACCTTTGTGAACGTAGATGGTGTCCTCCAGTCTAAAAGGCGAGCAGATTGAAGGCCAAGTAGGCATAAGTAGATTCCTTTGTATGATGTACTGTACTTATGCGGAGAACATGCGGTGTAACGAGAATAACGGAAAACTGCATACCCGTGAAAATGCGGTGTAACGAAAGAGGCGAGAAACGACACGCTCGTATACTTTGCGGTAAACTAACAGAGAGATAACGAAATGCGGTTAACATGCGGGGTAGCTCGGTAGAAAATAGAGAGCACTTCCGTGCGTGTACGAGCGTATGGTACAGCAGTTTTCGAACAGAACTACTACAGTACTAACAGATTCGAGGTGAAACCGGACAATGTGCAATCGGAAGTTATCGTAATTACGACAACGCCGACAGTGACATATGTGTTGCAAAAGGTATACATTGGGAGGCAAAAAGGCGTCAGGAGATTAATCATATATATATTTTTTTTAAATTTAAGTCATTTAAACATCTATGGTCGGAACCTTTTCAGTGCACAGCCGACTTCCAGTCAGTGTTCTCTCATTTTTTCTATTGCAGACAACACTGCCCATCATGGGACAGTGAGCAGTCAAGGCTCCTAGGAAAAGAAAAATCTAAGGGTAGCAATGCTGGACTCGCGCTACCATTAGGTACATTTACACGAAGAGGTTTTTCGACATTTTTGGTGCGTACGCTCCAAACGTGCATGCCAAAACTGCCCATGTAAATGCTTGATCTTCAAACATGTTCAGAGCGCAGTCTTGGCGCGCAATAAGTGCTGGCGCGTCTCATAAAACTTTCCACCTCGGTGGAAATTCCTCACGCCTCTCAAAAATGCTTTAAATTGTGCGCGGTATTGGACTTGACGTTCTATACCTACAGTCTGATGTGCAGGCTAGCGCGTTCACATTTTTTGCATCACAATCCAAGCGCGCGTTTTGGCGTGACACTCCGCAGCAGCATATCAAAACCGACAGATCGCGGCGTACGTGTAAATGGGGCTATTGACCTATCCATTCCCAGACGTTATTAGGCCCGTTTACACGTACGCTCCGATCCAAAATTAAATGAATTAAATAAGAATATACATACCAAGTATTAGCAATAGTCGGAATAAGACAGTATGCTGTAGTTGGAAAATCTTTTAATCCTTTGGTTTTTGGTCTAGAAAACAATTTTCCTGTAGTCCATTTGTATGGGAAAATTTCTTCAGAACTTCCTAATATCTTCATACGATCTTGTACAAATGTGAATGGTAATGTTTTGTATATAAATGAACTGAAACAATAAATAAATAAATAAATAAAGAATCTGGTGTGAAAAATGTATACTACTTTCTCTTATTGCAACTTGGATCAGATCTCAACAATTTAGAATCTACTCTGATCTTTAACAAACATTTAGAAGGGTAGTCAGCACCCTTGGCACAGGTAATAATTTCAGTGTGGTTACATTGTAGTCTGTGCACTCCAAATTTAAATTCCATTGATTTTTACGAAAAAAAACCTTGTTGAGAGGTTTGGTAATTCGGGATGTCCTTCACTTGGGGCATGAGTTAGTCTTTCAGTAGGTGCCAAGTCACTTTGGAGTAAGTGGTGACGAGAGGCGCTGATGAATTGGCCCCCAAGAGGTTTATTGGTTCAACCAGACGTAGCTATTCCTCTGGAAACAGTTAAGTGCCTTACACGCACTGCAGTTAGTCACCAGTCAATGGTGGATGAGCTTAGAAGCCGTCCAGGGCAAAAGAATCCAGCTGCATCTGCCCAGGGGAGTTGGGGTGGTTAACTTTCGAATGTTGACTGATCAAGACTACCTGCATAGAGGCACTTGCATCGTTTGGATCTCTTTGATAGCCCCATATGCCCTTTATATAACAATCCCGACATGGAGATCTAACGAGTAAATCATCTGTTATAGTGTCCTTCACTCAAAGATGCTCGCTATGAACTAAACTTAAAATCCATTTAGCTGATAGGCTGCCCTTTATTGGGCTACTCGCTAGCTCATGGCTTTACGCCAATACAAATCGGCGTTGCAAACAAAATAAAATAAAATAAAAAAATCTGGT
>JAAEAF010008502.1:0-36827 GCA_011037195.1 Triatoma infestans
CCGCGGCAGCGAATGTTTCACGTCGGTATGGGGGATCCTTTATTCTTTAACTAAATATCGGTTAAATTTTGTATTTGTATGTTCTGTTAATAAATCTAATCATATCACAATTGAATTTACAATGTAGTTGAAGTTTTTTTTTTATTAAGAACAATGGAACTGTAGTCCCCACTTAACATACTCTGAAATGTGTATTATGTAGGTATGTTGAGGATTGTTAGCAATACTGTTCCATTACTACTTACAAAAAGGTTATTATTAACTCCCTTATCTGCGCTAATGTAATGGATATGGTGGTCTGTAAACCATAACAAGTAATACAAGTGAGCTAGAAGTCTGCCGCCTGCCTGTTACAGATACTTAAAAACTCAAGTAGTAACACACTTCACTGTGAGAGAATAAAATCCCTGAACAGGGTACTAGACACAAATATCAGTTAGAATTATCAAGTGGCACTTTTGGAAACATTATATCTAGCCAGTTTGTGTGTGAATATATTGTATTGTATGGTAGGATGAGTAAGGTACAGATAATGGGAAGTTTAAATAAACAACTTGAAAAGGTTAACATTAACATTTCACTTTTCCTACCTTTTATTAATAAAGTTGCCTTTAATTTGGAATAGAATTTTATCTAACGTGACTGGCTGAGCTAGACCATTAATAGGATTTTTGGATGATGAAAATTGTATGATTGCTGATATATATAATAATCTGCTGTGAAACACGTTTGGACTTTCTCCTGCTGCAAGTTTAGTATAAGTTTATTAAAAAAAAAAGAAATGTTGTAATTACGTAGCAACTCCTCAGACGGTCCTATGGACCATGAGAATGGTCTGTCAGCTAGTGTATTTTTATTTTCATTTGTATATTTTGTTTATTCAATAAAGACATTTATTATTATTATTATTACTATTATTATTATTTATTATAAGTTTATTAAATTAGGACAAAATTTCTTTAAACTTGAATCTATACTTTCTTTTTCTCCTAGCAAAAGAAAGTTTTGCGATCTCATCAAATATTCGTAGTTGACATATACCGGAAATACATGTTTTTTGAGGTACACCAAAGTATGATAAAATTGTTTGTAGCGAATGATGTGTGTATGTGTGAACAAAATAACTTCAAAAACGAAATTGTTGGAAGCTCAAATTTGGTTTTCTATTTAGGTACTATGACCGCATCTTCTGACACGAAGGTTTCGGGCGAAATGCGGAAGTACGACTTTATTAATTTTTAATACATTTTTCCGGGAAAATTGATTTTTTTTTGTATGGTTGTGGGAGAACAGTAGCGCTATGTTTTTTTCTAAATAACTACTTCAGTAAAATGTATGGTTCTGCCTTTTCTATTAGATATTCATGAGAAATATTGTTAGAATTCCAAAAGTTTAATAAATCGGTTAGCCGGAAATGCAATGATAGAGTAAAGATTTTTAGTTTCTTGGAATTTTCTCGATAACGAAAATAACGATTTCCACTCAACTTGGAATATTAAGTGCAGAGATATAAACGTATCACTTTTATCTCTGTTTTTGTTGGTAAATTGATACTTGCCCCCTCTCACCATATTATGTAGTGGATTATAGAGTCGTATAATAAATTAAAATGTTTTTTTTTGAAGAAAGACGTTAGTCCCCCCCAACCCCCCAAAACAACCCTTAAATGTAATTAACTTGCAAAATACTTTCAATCAAAATTCTTAGGTCTTTGTATGTATGGTTAGCAATAGGATGGTTCCTAAGTATTTCTTCGAAAGGAACTTCCATATTGTTATACCGAGCAGAGGCGAATGGGGCTGTGACCCACCCCTGTTCGGTAACTCGATCTGGTACACAGATGGATCCAAAACTCCGACTGGGGTCGGAGCTGGGGTCTACGGGGGCAGGCCTAAAGTTAAAATTAAGGCCAGCCTAGGGAAGTACGCCACGGTCTTTCAGGCTGAAGTCGTGGCGTTACAACTCTGCGCTAGGGAGATTATAAGGCAAAGGATAGTGGGTAGAAGAGTGCCATATACTCCGACAGTCAGGCAGCCCTGAAGGCACTTTCCTCACACCAAATAGTCTCAAGACTGGTGTGGGATTGCCTACTTGCCCTCACCGAGGTGGGTACTCGGAATAAACTGACACTCGCCTGGGTGCCGGGACATGCGGGGTTCCTGGGCAATGAGAGGGCGGATGCCCTAGCGAGGGAGGGCTCGCAGGATACCTTTATAGGCCCCGAACCCTTCTGCGGCTTGTCCAGGAGCCTCATTCAAACTTCTATCAGGGGGTGGATAGAAGATCAGCGTCTGCGTTGGTGGGAGGGAACACCAGGACAGAGGCAGGCAAAGCTCTTCATTAAAAGACATTTGCCTAAATTTACCAAAGACCTACTGAGCCAGACCCGAAGGGATATAAGGTTAATTGTGGGTCTACTAACAGGGCATTGTAGGCTGAATAGACACATGCACCACCTACAACTTGCGGATAGTGCGGTATGCCGATTCTGCAAGGTAGAGGAGGAGACCCCGGCGCACATCCTTTGTGAGTGCGCCGGTCTGACGAGGATTAGGTTTCTTCAATTGGGGACGGGCAATCCCGAAGCTGAAAGCTTCATAACAGAGCCGCTCTCAGCTTTGCTAGGATTGATTACGAGGGCAAAGCTGGGGCCTGTTCTGTAACTTAAGGGGATCCACAATAGACCTCGACTTGTAGGTCGCAGTGGAATGAGGCTCCCCCTCCCGCTTCTATTCTATTCTATGTATGGTTAGTGTAATAAGCTTAATGAAACACGTTGCAAAATGGAGATAGTTGCAAAATTGAACCTATTTTACTCTACCCTGTACTGATAGGTTCAGTTGAACCGATTTTCTTTAAACATGGAATTTTAGCATCACCTTTAATTAGAATTAATATTAGATAGATAATAAAACAGTATAATAAACTGAATTGTTTCTTCAGAGAAAAACTTATCCCCGCCTCTCCATCAAAACTCCTCTTAATAGAATTTTCCCGGAAGGAAGTTTCAAATAAACGTCACACAACTACATATATGTATTGTATACACAAAATGACAAAAACAAAAAAATCGTTGGAGCCGTTTTTGAGAAAAACTGAAAAAATTCATTCAGAAAATTGGTATCTCCGGTTGACCGATTTTTATCAAAACTTGATTTTTGGGTCCCCTGACAGCACTTAAACTTTTTTTTCCTACGCCATAATTTCGGCTATTCAACCATTATGCTTCACACGGTTTAATATAAAATTTTAGGCTGCGCTGGCGTCTGATGTTGTTCGTTTAGTTGAATATCCAGGAGGCACATGAGAACAATCTCGGACGCGGACAACTAAAATACCCTTAAACTAAATACCAAGTTTGAACTTACTCCGATTTTCCCATTTTGACACACACAAAACACATATACACACAATTTCTAAAACTCTTTGGACTCAGGGGACTTCAAAACGTATATCTTTGGTGAATATTGTAGTGGAAGAACGAAATGGAGAAATAATAGTTTTGGAAAATAGTAAAGTAAATAATTTTTGTGAAAATTAGCTAGTTCATATAGTGTATTTTAGTGATGGGGATAGAGCCAGATACTGCAATCTAGGCCAATGCAAACCAAGAGACAAAGGGCAAGAAACAGTTAGGTTAAAACAGTAAAACTCCCCCCAGACATACCAGCATTGATAATGTAGTGGAAGAACGAAATGGAGAAATAATAGTTTTGGAAAATAGTTAAGTAAAAAATTTTTGTGAAAATTAGCTAGTTCATATAGTGTATTTTAGTGATGGGGATAGAGCCAGGTACTACAATCGAGGCCAATGCAAACCAAGAGCAAAGGGCAAGAACGGTTAGATTAAAACGTAAAACTCCCCCCAGACATACCAGCATTGATAATGTAGTGGAAGAACGAAATGGAAAAATAATAGTTTTGGAAAATAGTTTAGTAAAATAATTTTGTGAAAATTAGCTAGTTCAAATAGTGTATTTTAGTGATGAGGATAGAGCCAGGTACTACAATCTAGGTCAATGCAAACCAAGAGACAAAGGGCAAGAAACAGTTAGGGTAAAACAATAAAGCTTCCTCCAGACATACCACCATTATTTGAAAGGATTTGAACTATGAAGAGAAGACATTCCTTCAACACAGTCTGAACAGACATTCAAGCCAGGACACTTGCTTCAGGAATCGCTCTCTTAAACTCAGTGCCATTGATAGAGATTAACATTTATTCTAGATTAACAATTGATCTATTTAGCATAATAGTTGTGATATTGTAAAATATTTAAATATCCTTAAAGATAATATATTGAATTTATCTACCAGTGTTTCCTTAATTATTTCTTATTACTTCTCTCTCTTAAAACTAACAAACACAGGCACATTACAAAACCGCTCACGCTACAAGCTACCACTACACTGCAACAACAGCACACCAAAAACATTTCAATATCGATTTCAAAAATTTGACACGATTGCATTACTTTTTCCTACAGCAGTAAGAGAAAGCAAAAAAGGACATCAACACGTGTGAAAAGAATTTTTTCTTGTTGTGTTAATGTAAAAATTTTTCATTAATAAATTCTTAATTAATTGTGACCTTTATTTAAAAAGAATAATCATCAGGTATATGTACTATGATGTATTTCAGGAAGGAGATCACAGACCTGGTAAAGAGTGACAGTTTGATATTTATGAACACATTAATTTAATCTCTTTCACTATTTTATAATTGACAAAATAATTAATAATTGAATGTATTATTTTTCAATTAAATAACTTCACTAATGATCTGCAAAAAAGAAGAAAAGAAATAGAAATGTAAAAATGTTCATTTTTAATATTGCTCAGATGACTTTTACAGTTTGTACATACTGTTGACAAGTTAATTCGAAAGATGTCACACTTAGATTCCAATTTGTCCAAGTAAACCTTTTAAAGTTTGTTGGGTTTTCATTTTCCAAGTAATCCCATTTCTAACCAGCCCCTCCATCCTCTTATTCCTGTCTATGTAACCTTTCTCTACGTCTTCTATTTCTTTTCCACTATAATGTCGTATTTTTCCTGTTGATCCTGATACTACTGTGAGCTGTGCCCCCCCCCCCCCCCAACCATTTTTAATAACTTCTCTTTTTCTTCTATTTCAGATACAATTCCCATTTTCCTATAAATTTTCTAAAATGGGTTCATAAATTGAACACTTCGATGTATATATTGGTTAACATATTTTTTATTTCAGTTACTAATTTTTCATTCACTATTATTGGTTATTAATGTGTATGGCACATTTATTAATATTGGTTAAATGTGTGTGGCAAGTTATTAAATCCCTGCAAGAAATGAAAAAAAGAAATTAGTTATGCTATGCTGAAATATAAATCATGTTCGTCAAATCAAAGAAATTTTCATGATTTTAAATGGTTGTTAATTGTTTGAAAAGAATTTAATTCTATAAAAAATATATTTTTTATTCCTTGTAAATATCACGTAAGAACGCTAGCATCCATAACTAATGGCTACCTGATCATTCTGCAAATCTTTAGCTCAAAATTCAAGCAATGTTAGCTAGATAAAAAATGTAGTTAGAATGATAGCTACAAATTTCGAGAGTGAAGATAAGTAACGTTTTTGGCCCTTCAGAAATTGGAAATAACACAACATTGTCTTCCTGATTGGCTCCCAAAAAGCTAAACAATTCATTAATTCAGGTACGGATTTTATCCATGTATTTTAGTGTAGGGAATATATTAGCAAAATGATTTGCTTAGGAAAAAACATGTTGTAGAGTCTCTTTTTTACTGGCGCAGATGGAAACGAGCAGGCTGATCTAGAGATCAATCTAGGGGCAAATATGACTATGACGCAACCGGAATATCACTTACATATCGTTCCGCAGAACGGATTGTGAAGGGTGTATTTGTGGATTGGGTAATGGTGGCTCCCAAAGCGCAGGTCAAAGGGAAGAGATGCTCGTTCCTCTTAGAACCCACATGTTTCGCCACATATGTCAAGAAGGATATTTGTGGCTTGTATTAGGATGCGCAGATTTATGCCGATTAGACATTGACCAGCACATGAGCTAAATAAGAATGCCGAACATTCAGATGCCTGCCCTGACTTTTTTTTTGTTTTTAGCTAATAGTTTTGTCTGAAACAGCCAAAAGGATATTTTGCGCATATTGTTGGATGAGAGAGAGATAAGGAAAGAGGCAGAGCGAGGAGTCGGAAGATGGGTAGTCCATAATGAAATATGTCTATGACTTTTTAATTTTGCTAGAAGAGTATGATAGCATAGATTTTCGTATTAAATTTACCGGAAATACATTTTTTACTAATTGATCTTTGACACCGGAAATTCTCATAAAATACTACTTTGATTTGTTTATAATTATAGGATCCAAAGCGATAATTGTATATTTGTCGATGTATATTTGGAGATGGTCTTACAAGACCTACAGCGGTCATACTTCTAACCCATGCCACTTTGATACATTGTATGGTGCGATTACATTTGAAAACACTTAGATTTTCGGTCAGTGATTGTTATAAATCGACGTTTCCCTATATTGCAATCGGCTCCTTCAGATTAGTACGATTTGAATGTCAAAGGGTCACTAGCAAGAAATAGGGTATATAATGGGGTTGTTGAAGGAGAGGAATGGTCTGGATTAAATGAAATAACTAAATATGGTTAACACTGTATAATATGATAAGTGGCACTGGCTGCCTGGACATAACGCTTAAAATGATAGAGTATGGTAGACTGGAGTATGGTAGAGTGGAAGGGTTAAAGACATGTAGTGAAGAACTCAGTAGTAAGAACTGTTCCCTTATCTGTCTCCCGTCGCTGTATTTATGTGGTTTCTCCCACTCCAGCCCGAGAGAGTGGTCCTGTCATTTTGTCTCTATCTACGAATACTCTCTTTGGATTACAGGGTGGTTAAAACAAGATCAACATTTACTGAGACAGTAGAAACTGAGTAAGTGGAAAACTATCTCTGCTCAGGGAAAGGAGTGAAAAAAAGAAAGGAATACATGATTGATGGAGCAAAATTTGAGCAGAAGGACTGTGGTAAGGGAAACTCAGATCTCGTCACCCGCCAGCCAGTCATATGCATAGAGAAAATTAAGCCCCACCCATTATCCTACAGCCATTAGGTGCAAGATAGCGTAGGAAGAAGCCACGCCTCTCTTCTGCTTACTCTGCTCACTTTGAAAATGTTTCTTGCAAGTGTTGCTTTGAAAGTCGAGTCGACGGTTACTAAAAGAAACCTACTATGTTGTGGGCGAAACGCTGTTTATGACTATAATGGATGAGATAGATGGAGAGAATTTGTCTGGTTGATGAAATAAGAAGACTGGGTTAGCACTGGTTAACTATGTATAATAATAAAGAGACACTGTCTGCCTAGACTTTACATTTGTAATGATAGTGTATGGTAGAGTGGAAAATGGGTAATTACACATAGTGATTGGCTGCATGAACTCTGTAGTATGAACTGTATTGAACTATTTCTCTGTACTGTCCGTTGCTCAATATATATATTTCTCCCACTCTAGTCCGGGAGAGTAGTTAGGTTCGTTTCTCTTCTCTTTACTCTCTTTGGTTGCTGTTACATGACCAATCACTGAGTAGGTCTCAATCCAATAAACTAATTTTTATGAATGAGAATGGCCATGAAAACCTAAAAGATCAATAACATTGGAAATTTTGTACCACTAAATACCTCAGTTCCCTTAAAATCAGTGAAGATTAACAATTATTGTAGCCGGTGTTCGAGAAAATAAGAAACAGCTCAAAAATCTACTCTATACACTCGCATTTCTTGTTAATTTATTTCTTCGAATTTACAATTTTAACAAAGCGTTAAATTTACTTAATATTAGGTAGATAGAATCGTAAATTTCACAGTAAGGTCACCCTACTCCCTCAGAACCCTCCAAAAATTAAAACTGTTTTTTTTATTGTATTTTTAATTATACTGTTTTAAAGTATAATAGGCATGTAACTTTAAAGGACAGTATAAAAAAGTTTAAAGAAAATCAATGGGCCCATTTTCGAGGAAAACGCGCCAAAAAAATTCTGTATCTTTCTGTTTTAGAGAATTTTGGCCAAAGCCTTGGTGTTAGTTGCGGTGACGTTGCCTAAAACCGAAAGGTCTTCCTGCACTTTTTTCTATTTGAGATATTTTATTCTTTATTCACACAATTCACTTCGCTAAAAACATTTTTTCCTGCTCAGCACCCTTCAAGATTTTTGCTGATATGGCAATCGAATGAAATGTATCGCCGTACTCGCTCTTACCAAAGTAAGAAAAAGTAGAAATCTATTTTTCTTAGCAATATAAGAACAATTGAGTTTTATTGTTATATTTTTGTTTTACGAAGTTCAAGCATTAAATGACTTAAAAGATTAACTTTTACAATGTCCTTTGTCCTTTCGATTTGAAACAACTGAAAGTATCTTTTTTTTTCCCATTTCTAGCAAACGATAGCCCTATAGGGAGTAATACTTCAGCTGTGGAAATACACTTCTTTCTTCCTGACTGCTGAGATAGTGTTCTTCGTCTATAAAACAAATCGTTCCCTTTCTCCGTTGTTGTTGTTGTTGTTGTTGCTTGCCTCTCTATCGATCGCAATTATTTACCCAGATTTATCCCTTCAACTCCAGAGCAACATTCTTTCCCCTTTATTGATTTATATTAGGAAAAATAAAGATAATATTATATAAATAAATCCACAGTTAGATGAGGGTGTTCTGCTTTCTCTGCATTCTGTTGCCTTGTCAATTAACTTCAAAATAAAATTGAATATCTTTCTCATAATTTATGTATGCACTAATTAGATTCCAACTGATCAGTTTTGTATTGGCTATCTGAATAAATTTTGAATTTAGGTTATAATACTGTATAATAATTGTAAATTATCATTTCTTGGTTTAACATTACATATAATAGTTAACTTACAACATTTATTACATTACCTATTAGAATTAAAAAAAAAATTATGTGATGTGAAACCCTCACCCACCCACACGACTTTCTTTTATTAGAATTACATAGTTTTGATTGATTTTTTTACTTTCTCTTACTCCTAGTAAGAGGAAGTATTGTAATCGTGTCAAATTTACGATATGGAGTTTATACCGGAAATATCCGTTTTTGAGGTCCCCTGAGTCCAAAAAAGTGGTTTTTAGCAAATGGTCTGTGTGTTGTGTGTCTGTGTGTGTGTGTGTATGTATCTATGTGAACAGCATAGCTCAAAAACAAAAAACCGTAGAAAGTTGAAATTTGATATCCGTTTAGGTATCACCATGGGATCTGACATACATTATCTGTCAAAATTACTCAACCGGAAGTACTACTTTAGTAGTTGGATTTCTTACTTTTTTGCGATTTTCTCAAAAATGGCTCAGACGATTTTCTTTAAACTTTCTACATCAACCACACATACAAAGAGCTACAACTTTTATTTGAAACATTTCTCCAGGAAAATGAATTGAAAGGCAGTTTTGGGGGAGGCGTGGGTATAACTATAAACTGAAGTGCTAATTCAGTTTATTAGACAATTCTGTCATCTAAATAAGGTTGATCGGAATTAAATATGTTGTTGAAATTCCGAGTTTGAAAAAATCGGATAACCGGAAGTGCGTTTACTTTACCAATTTACTAAATGATTTTTTTCTCTTTTTCGCAATTTTCTCAAAAATGGCTCCGATGATTTTTTTGAAACTTCGTTATAAACTAAACAGCAAAATCTACATCTTTTATTTGAAACATTTCTCTGGAAAATTCATTTAAGGGCACTTTTAGGGGAGGGTGGAGTTATGTTTTTTCTTTCTAAATACTATCACAGTTGATTATACAATTCTATCATCCAAAAAAAATTAATTAGAAAAAATAGATGGCCAAAATTCCGAGTTTCAAGAAAATTATTAACCGGAAGTGCGCTTTTACTGAACAGTTTTTTCAGTTTTCGACGAATCTCATTAAATTTAGTACACAAACTATAAAAGTTATCAATTATAATTTTGAGAACTGGAGTAAAAGAAAGTTGTGTGAGTGTTTCACACCAGATTTTTTTTTTTTTTTTTTTTTATACGATTAATGACAAATTTCACATATAACCGAAAATGTAGATATGTGCATCCGAAAGATAATATAAAAGCTGAGCTTCTGGTACACCGGTTTAATTTACTTCATAATTTTGGCAACATATTAGATTCATATTTATGTTATAGATGATGTTACCATCGCGTAGTATATAGAAGGCCTGCCCAACTTTTTTATGACCTTTATTTATTGCGGCAATGTTGCGATCTACTGTTATTCAGGGGATAAGAATATAAAAAAAAAAATGAAACGAACAATAATAAAACGAAAATATAAAAATAACTGCCCTTGTGTAATTACATAATCTTGAACATTGATCTAAATATTCATTGGTCAAACAATTTCGTGTCTTTGATTTCAAAATATTTAAATTAGAAAAGTTACTGATTCTGCTTCATAAGTTGAAGCAATACGTCATAATTTTTTGTGCTACATTTGTAAGAATTGGATACTTTTCTTTTGTAAATTTCCAAATACAATCTTTAGGCCTGAAAAATAATTCATTATTAATGTTTGGAATTAAAACTCAGATTCAGGACAACTTACTTGAAAAATATTGTAACGAGATCGCTTTTAAATTAAGTTTGTTTGTTGAAACCACATTTGAATAAAATAAAGATATATTTTCAACCTGAAATCTTTTCTTAAACTCTTTCCAATAACATCCAAGGATCCAAAATCATTATGTCTGGATTTGAATCTAACGATGATAAATATGATATAATTATTAACAATCTAATATCATTTCTTATTTGTTAGTTGACTATAGTTATCACCTATTTCTGGAGTGAAGCTTTTTACATCTTCAAATAATTCCAAAAATCTTAGAAGAAACCGACTACAGCTTAGCTGTATGTAATAAAATTTCTTTATCAGTATTCGTATCTAATCTAAATAAATAAACGTCTATGAAGAATATTACTGCTAATAGTATTTACTATTTTTAAAAACAGTTTCCATAACATTATGATTATTTGAACGAATAAATAAATTTGTGAGACAAACATTTCTGTATTCATATTCATTTATTTTTATTGAGATCTGATTATATTCTACCAATTGATCTGATCTGCTATTACTTAATAAATGATAAAAAAAAAAAATACAACGAATAAAACCTGTAAAACCTCATTTCTTGTTTCAACAAGACTATAAACCACCTTTACAAAGTTGGCCTTGTTAAACTAATGATCGGTAGATGCGGTGTACGCTTACGATCGTCTGGAATAGCGTTCGCGATCCACGTGTTTTAACAGCCCTGCTATGTAATAATATAGTGTCTCAGCTCCCTCAGAACACTCTTAAATGAACTTTCTGGTGAAAAAAAGTTTCAAATAAAAATTTTAGCTCATTTTTATGGATAGTCTATATATACAAAGTTTAAATAAAATCATTGGAACAGTTTTCGAGAAAATCGACGAAATATCTGAAATTTCTATTCAGTAAAGTGGGTACTTCTGATCAATTGCTTTTGTCCAAAACCTCATTTTGCATTACCTACTAAAACATAAAAAATCCTATTTCTAAAAGAACCATTTTTCATACAATTAGTACCGTATTTTTTTTAATTGAAGTCGCTCTTTTGAAGGAAAGTTTAAGAATGCAGCTTTCTCACACATTCTTCCGTGAAAAATATTTTAAATAAATGTTGTCTCTTCATGTGTATAGTTAATACATGAAGTTTGAAAGTTAAAATAAATAAATAAATAAATCATTTTTGATAAAATCTTGACGGGGGAGGAGGGATAGAGCTTGAGCTTTCTGTGATTTTTCATTTTTGGAGTACACGCACATGGACCATTCGTTACATTTTTATTTTCTTATTCTTGGTCCTTAGATTTCTGATGAAAACTGAATAACTAAAATTTGAATAATTGCAATACTTTCTCCTTAACAGCATTAAGAGAAAGTTAAACCCAATGTTATCTGTGCTTACATTATCTAGATTAGTTCTTTGTAACGTAATTAGAAATTTAAATTGCCTTGTTAGGGATATAATCATTTATTCAAGTAGTAATAAAAAATGCATATATATGTATATAATACGATATCATCTTTATTGTTCATAACAGTTTTCCCCATTGTTTGAAACTGCCTTCTAATTGATTTTAATCTTATAATTGATTTTATTATTAACTCAAATATATATATATATATCTTTAAAGTTTTATTACAGCTAATGATGTGTAAGAGAATACATGTAAGATGTAGTTTATATTATTACAGTATCCAGTCTGTTCCAATAATAATAAAAACAAAAGTTTTTTAATTGAATCCAACTTCTCTATAGTGTTATACACGGCTAACTGACTTCCATGCTTATAGAACAGAACTATAACATACTTCTTACATATAAAGCTTCTCTCTCTGTCTTTCTCGTCTCCTCTAGTTTTCTTATTAAATAAGTTAACAGACTTTACTAACATACTTCACTATATATATATATTTTCTCCCATACCTACCACTGAGTAGGAGCGTATTCCCTTTATCTCATACATAGCGAGCGCCTCCTTTTTTAGTAGCTTAGTCTGATAACATCATCTTTTCCTCTTGTAAGCAGGATGCTTCCAGGTACAAAAGAAAGTTAAACTCTCCCTAAGTTCTTTTATCTATTTCCCCCTACCTTCACTAGTCCCTCCTACTTAGCCAATAAAATCTTTTGTAATTTTAGTTTTTTTAAATTTTAGCATTGTTCTAAATATTTTTTGATCGCTTTATAAATTTGTGATAAACTAAGAATAACAATGTTATTTACTACATAATTATTTATTCTTTAAATTTTTTTTTTTGACGTGATTAATTATTGAGTAGGATTAGATCTCCAGTTCGTAAGGCAATATTCTAGAGTCGAACTTCTCAATTTGTATTTAATGAAAACATTTATCCCAAAGAAAATAATTTACGCAAAAAAAAAAAAATAGCCTTTTAAGTGTTACTCTTATTTATTAATTTATGTTTACTAAAAATGCTGAAAAATGAAAACAATATTAGTTTCTCATACTGAGGAAGTATTGCAATCGTGTCAAATTGTTGTAATCGATTTTTTTCAGGGTTAATAAAATTTTTTAGGACCCCCGAGTTCGAAAAAAAAAAATGTTTTTTAGCATATCATTTACTAGTTAGCTGACCGGATGTGCGACTTTACGGAACAGTTCCTTCAGTTTTCTGCGATTACTTCCACAAAAAAAATACCAATGGATTTCATTAAACTTGAGACACTAACTATACACACTTTTGTAAATCTAAACTTTTTCCCAAGGAAATTGGTTTTTGAGAGGTTCAGTGGAAGTGAAAGGTATATATAAAACCCTATGGCGCAACAGCCTATGAAGGACCAACGCTTGCCAGACGGCGATTTGAATAGAAGGGCGCGTGGTAAGCACGCCACAGTTCCAACGCCGTTTAGTTCCGGCCATCGCTACCTAGAGCTCTACTAACTGTAGCTTCCCATTTTTTATCACGATGCTGGGTCAACACCGACTTTTGCCCTCACGGGAATCGAACCCTGAATTCTGGCACGAAAGGCGAGTGCACTAGCTACTAGACTAACGCGTGAGGACTAACGCGGAAGGTCCATGCTCCATGAAAATGAGTGAAAACTACTATTATTATTACCGACCACGGGTGGGCTATACTCCGGCACTGCAGCCAACAGAGACTTATTGTGCCATCCCCCGTAATCTCTAGAAGATGAACCCTCCCTGCTTAAGGAGTTTGAGGGCTTTCGCCCGTAACAAAGGTCTCGTATCTTAATTTAATTATTGCTAAGCAATCAAACAGCAGGTAGGGGGCCGTCTTCTCCTCCTCCTGATATAATCTGCACAAGAGTTCCGCGCTTATGTGCCCTACCTTGTGCAGATGCTTCCTGAACCTGCTATGACCCGTAAGTAGTCCCGTCCCCAGAGAGTCTGAGGCTCCTACTCAGACTAAGGTCATTTGGGTCCTTCGTTTACACAGTCCTGTAATCATCCTTTTACTGCGTATGGCACCTGGGCTCCCCTTCCAGAGCTCTTCATGCTTACTGCGATACCACTCTCTAACCGCCGCACGAATCGCTCCGCCAGTTATCCCCAGGTCAGGCTCTGCACCAGTGAACGGAGTATTTGCCCCGTTCCTGGCCAATTGGCCAGCTGTCTCATTGCCCTCAATCCCAACTTGAAAACTACTAAATATTTAATAAAAATTATAAATTTAATCAGATTTTTTTTCGGCTGGTGTAATAAATAATACAATTAAAGGATATATATGCTAACAAAGTTACAGAGAAGTTACAGAATTGTACAGTTTTTTATTATTTACTCGCCATCGATTTGTGAGTTTAATCATAAGTTTTCCGTAATATTAGTAGACTCCTTCATATAGGAATATGACGAAATATAATCTAATATCTAATTGGTCTTTATTTTTTCATTTACCACAGAATGCATTGCCACAAAGATACGATGGCACAGTGTCTTTTGGATTGTTTTTCTCTTGTTTATTAATTTTTTAACATTTTCGTAATATAAGCACTGCGCAAAACTGGGATTATAACAAGCAACTTGAGCTTTAACACTCAACAACGAAATTTGAGAGTTATACGTACATAGGACTCATTGATTGTATTTTCCCTTCACAGTATTGCATTGAAAAAAGAGCTATCTCAAAAACAATATTCTGATTTATTTTTATTCTCGAAAAAAGTGAATAAAAAAAAAAAATAAATAAATACCATTTTCCTTTTTAAATCTTTTATATATTTTCCAATAATTCCCCCCTCCCTCTCCATCCTACTTGTAAATATTAAATGGCCTTTTTACAAAAAAAATCTCTTTGGATTTTATTTAGAAAAATAAGGTCTGGAATTTTTAGCATTGAATTTTTCATCATTTATCATTTTAAAAAAAAAAAAGTAAAAAAAAAAAAAATAATTAGAAAAGAAGATAGAGTTTGCTAATCTCGTTTCAAACATTATTTCTACCCAAATTCATTATCTAGAATTACAGACTTGTGAAAGTATTCAATAGAAATAGGAATTGAAAATGTACATTAATTATGAGATGACCTAATTGCCCATTTCGTGTATGATGTTATGAAATTATTCGCTTGCTAATGATTAATGAGCGCTTTAAACTGTGAGAATATTTAGAAAATGCAAAAAAATTATGAGAAATCATTTTTATTATTATTATTATTATTATTATCTCAATAATTAATTAAAAACAGGATTACGAACACCCTTGTTATAAAATATTAACTGAACTTTAAAGAAAGAAAAAAAAGGACAATCTAGGAGGGTGAGTAAAATTTAACTTAATTTCATTTGATTGTATTGATGAAAGTATTGCCCGCCTGTTAAAAAGTGATGATTTTATAACGGCCGTTAGGTGTTCATTTAAAGCTCCAATAAATTCTATTCTCTCCTTTTGGTAAGGATAATTGATTCCTCTTCTAATTTCTTATAACTTAAAATTGACTCATTGTTATAATTAAAATTAATTAAAAATTGTAACCTAATTTTCACTTTTTGAGTTTAATTTTTTTTTTTTTTTCAATATAATCTTTCGATATATATTATAGATACGATTCATTTCAGATATTTACATTCTCCTTGCAAATCTTCATGGTAGGTGAAACGAAGTTATTGCAATAATCAGCAACGGCTTCATTTGCATTGTCAACCGGAAATATGACTTCCTAATATTTTTTTTTCGTATTTTTTTTTTTTTTTCAGATTTTCGCAATTTACTGAAAGCTGGTCCCAACAATTTTCTTTGAATTTAATATTTTTGCTTATTCTTTTTTGAAACATATCCCGAGAAAGAATTTTAAAACGTGCTGTTCAAGCGGCATGGCTTGGTATACATCTGAACTATTTTATCTATTATAATTTACGATTCCATTATCTATGAATTATTAGGAGTGCTTAAGCGTTTAATTAAAATTACTAGAACTCTTGAGAATTTTATAGGTTAGTATTATCCACACTAGATTTTTTTTTTTATTGTAGAAAACAATTTTAAGATATAGTTTTTGTGGCAAAAAGATTAATGCGATCATTGATCATACTTATCAATCATTTCAATTTTATAATAATGGCAGACATTATGTTGAGAAAGAAATATTTTATAAAAAAAAAAAAATCTGGTGTGAAACACTCACACAACTTTCTCATACTCCAGTTTTCAAAATTGTAATTGACAAATTTTATAGTTTGTATAGCAAATTTAATAAAATTCGAAGGAGTTCGTCGAAACACGTCAAAAACTGAAAAAAAAAAACTGTTCAGTAACAGCACACTTCCGGTTAACTAATTATTTTGAAACTGGGAATTTTGGCCATCTATTTGTTTCTAATTAATTTTGTTTGGATGGTGGAATTTTATAATCAACTGTGATAACACTTAAGAGAAAAACGTAACCTCATCTCGCCTCAAAAAAACCCCCTTTAAATGACTTTACCCGGAGAAATGTTTCAAATAAAAGTTGTAGCTCTTTATATGTGTAGTTCACATTCCTAGTTTAAAGAAAATCGTTGGATCCATTTTCGAGAAAATACCAACAAATGCGATTGCGGGTGTTGGTGTAGTGGTTATGAGCATTGACTTGTAAGTGGGAGGATCCCAGTTCGAGTCCCGCGTATAACTGCTAAATTTTATATTGGTATGAAAAATGTTAACAGTAAAGTAGGTGCTTACGCCTCCGTCCACGACACCTAATTTGCTAGTTGGACGTTAAGCCCACCTGAAAAAATAGGCATTTTACTTTACTTATTTCAGTGAAAGTGCTCATCAGGTTATCTAATTTTTTTCAAACTCATTTAATATTTCAATTTCAATAACACATTTAAATCTAATTAATATTATTTAGATGCCAAATTATATAGTAAACTGAAATAGCACTTTAGAGGAAAACCTAACTCCACCCCTCCAAAAAAAGTGCCCTTAAATGAATTTTTCCAGAGAAGTGTTTCAGATAAAAGTTGTAGATTTTTGTATGTATAGTTGATATAGCAAGTTTGAAGAAAATCGTCGGAGCCATTTTCGAGAAAATCGCAAAAAAAAAAAATCAGTAAAGTGGTACTTCCGGTTGAGGAATTTTGACAAATAACCTACTGTGGATCCCATGGTGATATCTAAACGGAATATCAAGTTTGAACTTTCTAGGATTTTTCATTTTTGAGCTATACACACATTTGCTAAAAATCACTTTTTTTGGACTCAGGGGACCTCAAAATGTATATTTCCTATGAAAACTCGATATCGAAAATTTGACAAGATTACAATAATTCCTCTTACTAGATGAAAGAGAAGGTAGAAAACAGATTTACAATGCATTATGCCGTACAAAGCATATTGATGTTATATATACAGTGCACTATTTTATGTTATAAACAGTTTAACAATTCACTTTTAGTTAGAGGTGAATTATTATATAATTTTTTATTCTGAGAGATATTTTGTTTTAGACCAAGTATATTCAGAAAAAATGATTTTAAACTTTCATATAAGGTTGATTTTTTTTAAAAAAATATTTTATTAATATTAAAATTGCTACTCAGCATTTATTTATTTTTTTTTTGTTTACCTTTCTTACCTTCAGCGTAGCTGATGAATACTGTTGTTGGATCAACATGATGTTTGAGGCAATATAAAAAATATGCATATAAAATTCATGCATTACTTATTATGTATAGTGTATATAAAATTATTTATTTTTTATTTTATTATTCATATTTTTATTTATATGTAGAATATTGTATAATAAAATGGAGGGCACCTAGATGTAAGCTTATACAATGGACATTTCCTCGACATGTATCAGATTGCATTGTTTCTATCTTCTAGTGTAAATGTTTAGTTTGATGTATGTTACATTTCTACACTCGCTTACAATATTCTCCTTTACAAATAGAAATTTATGTATATAATTCATTCATTTAATATTGTATATTACATATTGTACTAATAGTTACTCGATAACTATATTATTAAATTATATATTTTTAATATAAGTATTAAGAAAGAATTGACTCATTTAATTAACTTTCTCTTACTCTTTGATAAGAGATACTATTGCTAAGATGTCAGAATTTTTGAAATTAAGTTTTAACTGTTTTAATAAATATTTTGATGTCCTTTGAGTATGAAAAAAAAAAACGTTTTGAGCGAATGCTCTGTACGTGTGCGAGTATGTACAAATTATGTTAAATATGAAAAATGCCGGAAGCTCAGTTTTGGTATTACCACCGTATGTGGACACGATAGTTTCGGGCAAAATCCATCAACCGGAAGTTACGACATTACTGAATTATTTTCTCAAAAACAATTACTTAGACTTTCTTTAACTAAGACCTGCTACTTATTACTTATCTACTTACATAAATTTTTTATTACTTCTATTTGTAACATTTTCCAGAAAAAAATTGACTTTATGAGGGTTCTTGGGGGAAATAGTAGCGTTAAACTTTGCTCTAAAGTACATTAATTTCGTAGCAATAGTGATTTTTTTTTTTGTGATGGTCGGTGGGCTGCAACAACCTACGAGGAGGACCAGTGTTTTCTATTATGGTTTACTTCCTTAGGTGGGTTGACTTCACCTCGGCTATAAGCCCCATCTCTCCAGGACGCGATTCTTATCATGCCCTAGATAAATTTAAAAGGATGAAATAAGATTAATAGGAAAGAGAGAAAAAGGGCAAGTATGAAGGAAACCCTAAGCCCACGGCCATGGTAATCGGGAGGGTACTCTTTTAGTCGCTTCTTACGACAAGCAGAGTGTACTGTGGATGTATTCTTAGTCCCCCCTCTATGGGTGGAGGGGAGACTAAGAACCCCTTCGTGCATAAATGAAATTTTGGTTCAGGAAAACTTCAGCATTGAGGAACTCCCCGGATCCCCAAAAACTACATCAATACAATGTGTAGTTCTACCACCTACATAATATTAAAATATATTGGAAACATTGCTAGAATTCCAAATTGAAAAAAATAAAAATGGGTTAACCTGAAATATGCGATTTTACAGAGTAGATATTTTTGAGTATTGTAACGTTTTTCTCCCTAAACTAGCTACTGCAACTAGTTTTAAGTGGGTTCGTATAAGATAAAATATTTAAAACTAAACTTCAATAAAGAAAACACCAATTTATTGTTATAAACAATAACTTACAAAATACAACACTTAATAATAATTACTTCACAGTTTAAACCACAAAAGTTTACTTTGTTTAATTTTTATACACTTTTCACAAACGTACACTTCGTTTGTGACTGGAAAACTCTCTGCGGTTCCACTATTTATACCGGTGGAGAATCTTCTCAAACCTTCCAGAGAGAACTAGAGCGCGTCGCCAGCGCTTCCTAGCGGCCACTAAGAGAACTTGAGGTTCCTACTTCCTCTCCTAGATGGCACCACTGGCTGCGTTACAATATTTTGAATCCTTTCTTCATTAAAGGATGTGCTTCTGGTCTGGGTTCCAGGTCATATGGGAATTTTTGGGAATGAGGAGGTGGATAGGTTTGCCAAATTAGGTGCCTCTCTCCCTTTCATTGGTCCAGAGCCTGCTCTTGGTGTGTCTTCTGGCACATGTTTGTCGGGCTTTCAGACGTGGATGACCTCACAGCACTCATCCTTATGGATGAGTGCAGTGGGTTGTCGGCAGTCTAAAATGCTCATTGGGGGCCCGGACGGAGCTTTGAGTAGCGGGGTCCGATGTCTTTCACGGACCTCCCTCAGACATCTGGTTGGATTCCTCACTGGGCATTGTGGTTTAAGGAGACATCTCTATTTAATGGGACTCGTACCTGACCCTTTTTGTAGAGTTTGTGAAACTGAGGAGGAAACACCCATGCATCTGATGACGAATTCTTTGGGTTGTGAGGAGATTAGGTTTAGGACCTTCTGCCGGAATAGGATATCGGTAGAGGATCTTAAGCTGTGTCCTTTAAAGGATTTGGTCCGATTTGTTCGGTCTGTGGTGAAACTTAGATGGTTTAAACCTGGGCCTGGATTTTCGTTCTAGTCCCAGTGGTTGTTATTCTTTAGGGGTAGCTATATGGGCCCTGGGAGGCTTTGGATAGCGTAGGGTTTGCCCTCCCCTTTTGTGAATAATAATAATAAGAGAACTTGAGGTTCCTACTTCTTCTCCTAGATGGCACCACTGGCTGCGTTACAGTATTTTGAATTTTCTGGAAAGCGATTATATAACATTTCCATTAAACTTGGAATACCTCCTGTAAATAAAATAAACCTATGCTTTTATTTGTAACATTTGCAAAAAATTTGATTTTAGGTAGTTCTACGAAATTATGTAGCGATAAATTTCAACGGTTATTTGATTTGTTTAGTGTCTTCTGAACTATAATGTAATCATACTTTTTTCTAACTGCCTGTGCAGGTATAGGCAATTTAAATAAAGCCAATTTGTCAAAGAGGAAGTATTGGGATCATGTTAACTTTTTTGTTTTTGGAGTCTGTAGAATCATTTATTATTTCTACAAATAATGTTTCCTTTGTTTTTTCAATTCTCTTCACCCTGGAGCCTTAGAATATCTCCACGAAAATGCATTATCAAAGTTCAAAACCCTTATTTTTTCGTCTTCAAAATAAATATTGGTCTCTATTTACCAGATCTTAGCAGTATAGCAAGGCGGATGTTGTTATAAAATAAACTAAAATTCTACACGCAACACAACTATGTTTTGCTGGTTTAGTATAGCAAGTAGGTCTTATAAATGCATTTTTGAACTTTCATTTGACACATTTTATTCAATTCTGAATATTGGGGCATTACAAAAAAAAAAAATGGAATTTCCAAATGAAAATAAAAAGTAAAAAGGAAAGATGCTTTAATTATGGATATCATGATTATATAATTTAACCTGTCAGTTAAATAAAGGTTATGCATTAGAGACGCTGTTATTTTGTAAATTAAATCAATTACGGGAGACGTTTATTCAACACGCCTTTTCCATTCTGCTAGAAATATGCTGAATAAGCTAATAATTGTTTCAGTGGTAATCACGAGTTATACAGGGTCCACTGTGGTGGACAATCTTGGCCCATTAATCTTTTTTTGTATTATTAGCATCCATCATCATCCAGGTAGCACATTTATTATTATTTAATCGAATTTCATTTTCCTCCTTTCTGTTTTCATTATGCTAACTCTTGGCTTAATAACCTAGTGTTTATGGCTTGCACTTTGCCACCTTATCCTTGCAGAAACAAAAGATAAATAAATATACAAAGGAAATTAATAAAATTAGATGTTGGTAGGAATTTCAGCTATATTGGACCGTTATAATTCATCATTATTGTATCAGCTGAACCATACATCTTTTTTGTGGATGGAAACCATCTTGTTTTAATTTGAGAACTTGTCGTTGGTTTGCACATGTCGCCTATACAAGGTAATAATGAGCTGTAACTCTTCTATCGCATTGTCGATCTTTCGGAATTGATTATTTTTTCTTTTAGAGCAAAATTAGATTTTTTCTCAGAAAAGTAATATATCATCATAGCTTTACTCTAACTTATATAATGTCGCCAATAAAAGGAATAAATGAAATTACGCTTCCAGAACTATTTCAATGCAGCTTTGTGCGATCAAACTTCGTTTTCCATGGCTAATCAGTTGGGTTGATGGGCGTTGATTCCAACACTTTGGAAAGGCTGTGACTCACTCATGGCATATGCGTAACTTCTACGTCTTCTCCAGACATGGATCTGGTCATCGGATTGGTATAAACAGAACCGGAACTCATCTGTTAGGAGATGAGCTTCTTATTGATCAGGTGTCTAAAAGAACTGCAAAAAATGTCGTATTCTGTTCGTTGCCTCCTGACAGAATTAATTCCTTCAGCTGACGGTTTTAGAGCTCATCCGTAAATTGCAGACACTTTAAAAATAGTCGCGAACCTTGGGAGCCGTTAAATGACGATTCCTTCTTACGGTAAAAGCTTTCAAATGGTCGTCTCGTTATATTGCATTTCGCGATCGATCAGTTCCTTCTATTCGACCGAGATTTCCAGAAACTCTTAATCACTGTAGTAGTTCGTCATAGTTGTAAGCGTTGGCACACGGGGACCTGGACTATACATTTCTATCCCCTTTGGACAACGCATCTGCCCTGGCTAGATCTTGTCTACTTAGAATCAGTTTTTTGAGTAAGTTACATAATTAAGTTAATTATTGTTAATACCTATCAAAGAAAAAAATTAATTAAATTACAAAGTACAAAGTTTTTCAGCGGTCAAACACGAATTCCAATTGATTTACTTTATCTTTATCTCAAGAATATTGAAAGAATCAATAATAAACGTAAACAAGCGAGACCTGTATTTATCTTTGTACCTACTGAATTTATTCATAACGAAAAATAAAATAAACTAAATATGTACAAATATTTCTTGCTTTAATAAAACTAAAATAGTCAGTTTTTTTTATCCATGAGTGTATGAAAAAATCCATAATTTAAAGTCTGATTGTCAATTGGCGATATATATTTAATATATTTAGGTACCGGAATTCCAATATACGAGGGTGAGTCAAATATAAACCGGACATTTTTTGTATATATTTCTTTATAAGAAATTACAAAAAACATATTTAATATTTTTCAGCATAGTCTCCTTTACACTCTACACATTTTTTTCAGCGTTTTGGAAGCTTGAAGAGCCCTTCTTCAAAGAAGTTTTGAGGTAGACTCATCAGCCAATTGCGTATGTAATTTTCGGCAGCTTGATCATTTTCAAACTGTTCTCCTCCCAGTGCAAGGGCCCAAACAAAATGTAGTCTCAGGGAGATAAATCTGAACTATAGGGAGGTTCTTCAAGGGTTTTCCAAAGCAGCTCGACCAATTTGTCCTTTGTCAAAGTCGCCGTGTGAGGCCTGGCGTTGTCATGAAGGAGGATTTGTATTGGAATACCCCATCTTTTGGTTCTGTAGGCGGCTTTCGCTGACTCCAACAGCTGGCAGTATTAGGCAGAATTCACTGTGCGTCGATCGTGTAGGAAGTAAACAACTAAAACTCCCCTCCAGTCCCAAAAAACAGTCGCGAGCACTTTTCCGGCAGAGAGACGGGTTTTTGCCTTCACAGGGAATGCTTCATCTTTTTTTCGCCACTCATTACTCGCCATTTTTTATTCCGGCGTGTAATGGTGCACCCACATCTCATCACAAGTCACATTGCGCCTCAAAAACAACTCCCCTTCCTCCCGGAATTGATTCAAAAGTCTCTTAGTGATTTGCAATCTGAGCTCTTTTTGATTTGTGGTCAGTAACCTCGGAACCCATCGAGCACGACTTTTCTGAAGCCAAGATGCTCTATGATTATGATATAAGCACTTCCATGGCTGATTCCTAACTCTGAAGCGATTTCATCGATTACGCGGCGGTCACCTTCAATAAGATTACGTATAGCACGGATTTGTCATCTGTGACACTTGATCTTGGGCGTCGATCGTGACCTAGATTTTCTACACTTTCACGTTCACCTTTAAACTTCTTAGCCTAATCAAACACTTGGGTCCGAGAAAGGCAACCTTCACCAAACTGTGCTTATAATCGAGGCAACCAAATTTCCGTTGGTTCAGCACCTTCATTAGTTAGAAACATAACAATAATATGTTGCGCAACGCGCGATGTAACCTGCTCAGTCATGGCTGTCCTGGCGACAGAACAGAGGTAAACAATTGCCGATTAAGTTCCTCGACTCCTAACTCACCGACCTTGAAGGTGCTGCTCCCGCCATCTTGTTTGCGAAGGCCTGATGAGACACTAAGAAGAAGTCCGGTTTATAGATAGATAGATAGATAGATAAATATGTTTATTATAATATTTTTTACATCAATTTTCAAAATATTTACAAAACACAATACCGACATGGCTAAGCCGTCTGTCAGGAGTTTGGCTACCCTTCTATATATATAACATACAAAATAAACAAAGTTTAAATTACATAAGAAAAAAAAATAATAATAATAAAATAAAACAAATAAAATAAAGTATTTCTTTTTAAAAGTATTTACATCATTTTGAATTACCTTTATGCACTGATCAATTGTAATTAAATTCCCTAACTAACATTTCTCTGTAGCGCATAGCCTCTTTTATGTAGTTATAAAGATTCTCAATGTCGCTTCCATTTAATATTTCAATCATTGAATTTAAATCTATTTCCTTTTTTTTAAAATACTTTTTCCTTATAAATCCCAATATTGGACACGTAGCCAAAAAATGAAAAGTTGTTTCGTTTTCACTAAGATTACATAATGAACATAAATGAACCCGTTCCAACCAAGGTTTATAATTTAAATTAAAAAGTTCACCTCTTGCCTTGAAAATAATTTGCATGAAATCCGTGCTTACTGTGTCGTTCATATAATCAATCTCTTTTACATTTAATTTTTTGTACAAGAGATGATATTTCGCTGCCGATACACTAACTAACAAATCATCTCTAAACTTCTTAATATACTTATCAATGATGACTCTCATCTGATCCGTCCACCTTTCAATAGATACAAACTTCCTGTCTAATTCACCGCCTACCATATTTGCCAATTTACACCATTCATGGAACCAGGAGTTATTGTATTTCAAGGTCTCTTTAGCCACTATTTTAGGTAGACGATCATCCGAATACTGCCATATTCTAAGTACATATTTAATGTGCATATTTATAGTGTATTCGTACAACAAATTTTTCCCTGTCTCCAAATATAACATATAATTAGGGGTATTAGGTGGGAGGTAAAATAATCTTTTAATAAACATTCTCTGGACCTTTTCCATTTCAGGGAAATTTTGGTACCCCCACACTTGACTCCCATAACATAGAATGGACCTGGTCACCGCATCAAAAACCCGATATTTCGCCGCAAATGGAACTTCATTGTTTCCAATAAATTTTGCCCAAATAGTGTTCAATCCAAACTTAACTGCTTGCACTTTCTGTTTAATGTGTGTCTTTAAAGACAAATCATCTTTTAAAAGAATGCCTAAATATTTATATTCTCTTACCGTTTCTATTTGTTCCTCTTTATACTTCCAAACATAGTTCACTGTTCTCTCTTTCTTGTTTCCAAAAATCATTACTTTTGACTTTTTAGTATTTAAAGTGAGGTTCCAGTTGTCCAAATACCTTTCTAATTTTTGTATCGCTTCCCTGAGACCAACTGGGGACCCCGCTAGGATTAGAATGTCGTCTGCGTAGAGAAGAGCATTCATTTTTATATTACCAACACAGATTCCACCTCCCAGTTCCTCACACAGATCATTTAAAAATAAAGAGAATAGTAACGGGGATAAATTACAGCCCTGTTTTAAACCAACTTCAGACTTAAATGTTTTAGAAATGCCCTGTTTTAACCAAACTGCCGCTCTAGTATCAAAATATAAACTTTGCAATGCTCTGTTAAATTTGGTTGACACCCCCATTGAAAATAACTTATAATATAATGCCGAGCGGTCAATTGAATCAAATGCGGCTTTCAAGTCCACAAATAGGCAGTAAATTTTACTATTTTTAAAAAGAGATAATTTATACTTAATTACATTGTATAAAACAAAAATATTATCTATCGTACTGTAACTTTTCCTGAACCCTGCCTGCGCTTCATTTAATATATTATTTTCTTCTGCCCAATTGGTTAACCGTAGACTAAGTAAAGCAGAATATAACTTTTCAACTGCATTTATGAATGAAATCCCTCTATAATTATTCAGGTCACTCAATTGGCCCCCCTTATGTAAAGGATAGATTATTGCTTTATTAAAATGTTTCGGCACCTTACCCTTCTCATAATAGACATTAAATGCAGAAAGTAAAAGATTCAAAAAATTCTCTGGGGCCTCTTTATAAAATTCGCTCGGAATTCTATCTATACCAGGGGCTTTATTGGCCCTTGCTTTATGTAACACGCACTTCAATTCCTCTAAACTAAACGCACTGTCCAAATATTCATTTGTATAAAAAGGTTCCACATATTGCACTGATGAAGCATTGAGAGTTCGGTTGTATAGGTTTTGGAAATGCACCACCCATTCATCAGCCGCTACATCTGGACTACAGATATATTTATTAATTTTTAAACTATTTACTACCGACCAGAAATCTTTTGCATCCTTACTTTGAGTTAACTTTAAAATTAATTTACTATTATAATCTTTTTTCTTACTCTGGCATACCTGCTTAAACGTTTTATTTACTTCCAAATATTTTTGTCTAACTAATGCGGCATCTGTTTGTCTAAATAGATTTAAAAGTTTAAAAGATCTAGATCTTAGTTTTGCGCATTCCCAATCATACCAACCACATTTACCATTCAATGGCTTGATGCAAATACTGTTTTGTAACTTTGTTGTACATTTTACTATTAATTCTGATAATTCTCTAGATCCTATTTCTTTATCTGTTTTTTTAATTAACCAATTAGTTTCATTTTCCATTCTCTGTTTATATAATTTAGCTTCTTTCTCTTTCCAAACCAATTTTGGAAGTAAAGGGAGTACAGTTTCATCGCTCGAAGCTGAGTTCAGTCTAAGACTACATTCCAAAGGAAGGTGATCCGAAAACGGCTTTTCAAGTACTTTTAAAGATACAATATTCTGCAAAATATTTATACTTACTACACATAGATCTATAACAGAAGCTCCCCTACCTCCAATATAAGTGTATTCCCCATTTCTATCCCCCTCCACTCGCCCATTCAGAATTATTAAACCATTATCCTCGCACATATCTATTACTTTTTTCCCTGCGTTATTCCGTTTACTATCTTTACTGCATCTATCGCTGCTAATCTCCAGATTACTCAATATGTTATCCTCTAAATCCGGAACCCTCTGCCCCTCCCCCACACGAGCATTCCAGTCCCCAATTATTATTAAGTCTAAATTATTGTTATTAGCAAGAAAAGTATATAACTCTTCAAATTGGTTTTCCCAGTTATTTACATTCAAATAAAGCGGCAGGATATACATTAATTTATCGTCATTTTTAACATAAATTAGTTTTTTATTCGATTTTTCCGTAAAATTAATTACCCCATTAGTGACCAAATCCATTCTACATGCAAACACCTCCCCACCACTACCCCTACCAAATTTTGAACTCTTCACAGCAGGTGTCCATAAAAGTAAATAATTTGCAAAACAATCATCGAAACTCTGTAAATTCTGTTCGCAGACAAAAGTTTCATACAAACAAAATATTTCATACTTCTTTAATAAATCTAAAAAAAACTTATCATTCATTTTACTCTTTAACCCCAAAACATTATAACTCAAGATTTTTACAGTTTTATTTTTATTTATAATATTATTTACCTGACAGACAACTTTTTTTCATTTATTTAAATCATCCATTGCTCTTCTCACCTCCGAGGAAGTCTTGTCACTTTCCTTGAGCCCTTCTATGAAATCCGTCCAATCCCCACCCAGCTGATTATTCAGAACTTCCACACCACTCCTTCCATCAGCTGTCATTGGGCCCTGACCTTTTCTCCAAAGCAGCTTCATACTGCCACATAAAAACATATCGTTTCTGACTATCACCTTAACGTTCCTGTTACTCTTCAAAATTTCTCTCCGCAGTTGTAAAAGCTTATTCCGGGCTTTTCTTGTACCCTCAGTCAGATCCCTATCTATTGAAAACCCTGTTTGTTTTAACCTTCTAGTATTTTTAAGAATATCAATTACATCCTTATTTGATGGGAAGGAGGCTAATAAGGGGGCATTTTCTCTAGTACCAAGTTTGTAGACCTTTTCAGGCTTAACATTCTCCACTTTAAGAACCTCAGTACAGAAATCACCCACTATTTTCTCTAAGTTGTTGCTCGTCACAGGTAATCCTTTTAGAATTAGGTTTTTCTTCTTGACTTCATTTTCCAAAAAATCTAAACGTCTTTCCATTTGCTGCATCTGACTTATTTCTTCTCGTAACATTTTGTTTTCGTTTCGTAATTCTTTTACTTCCTTCCTTAATTCACTCAGTTCTTGCTTAGTATCCATAAGCTTATGATCCAGTAAGTTACTTAAGTGCCCAATCAAATCCTTTAATGTCATCTTACCAACTTCTGCCTCCATGTCTGTACCAGGGGCTCGTTTATTCGAAGGTAGAGTAATTGTTTCTGGAGAACTGCGCGTTCTTTTCCTCTCTTTAGGGCTACTTATTTTCGAATCCTTCCCAATTGTATAGTTTTCCCTCTGGGATTTGCCTTTATCGCTCATATATGCCTTCTTTATGCCTTTTAATTTTTGATGATTTTTTTATATCAGTTATGACGTTAACACTCTACTTCTGGAAATATTCTTTTAATGCATAGCACCAGCGCAAGTTCAACGACACATAACTTCATTCATTTTAAATAAAGTTCTCAGTTAAAACACCAGTTAATTAAAGATATAGCATAAAAAATATATATATATAAAAACAAACAAAAATATTATTCCAATTGTTGTTATGTTGTTAAAAATATGAATCGAAACTTGCTACTATGTATGTTGACAAATTAATTTAAAGGGCTTTCTTTGTTGACCTTGACTTAGTATTTATACAATGTCCAGTACAGCTGAGTAACGGTTATCAGTTTTAGGGATTATGACGTACCTGGCCGCTACGTATCACTCAGTACGTCAGACGATGAGTCATTTTCATGCACATTCAAGTTCGTTCAGTGCTCTCCTTTATACTGATAATGACAAACGAAAGATGAGTTTTCTTATTTTAATATACAATTTTTACTTGTTTGTCTTTACCTCACTTTACCGAAAAAATTTAAATGAACTTGCAAATAAACTTTAAGCTAGAAAAACAGTAAGAGAAAGTGAAAAAGTTACAAAGCACTGCTGAAAATCACTCACTTTCAAAGAGCTTAATCCAATATATACCTCACAGGAATACCTTCCTATTTTTCCATACCATTGCAAACCACACTAACACAGGTACGTTTATAATATTTTCGACTAAATATACATTAAATAAACCGTTTAACAGAACAAATTCTATAGAGCGAAGTCCGGTTTATATTTGACTACCCTCGTAGTTTCCCATGTAATAAAACGTTTGCTTTTGTTTTCATCAGTTTTACAATTCATTCTTATTTAAATAAATATAATTAAAGATAATTTTAATTTTTAATAAGAATAATTAAAATCATTTTAAAATATTTTTATTGATAGAATTAATTTGTATTAATATAATTTACTACCCTTCTTTAATAGTAAAAGTACTAAAAAGTTATCATCTTTTTCTAAAAAGAAGTATTTTGTATCTCATGGGGGATAAAAAAAATAAATAAATAAATAATAAAGATAACACTAAACTTTTATTCTACTTAACGAATCATCTCCCATGTGACATACCTCATTAAATTTCCTTCTACTGCCATATCAAATAACAAATTAATACTGACTTTAGTGGATACCATTTTCAAATAAAAATAAGCAGTTATATTTATTACAGGTTTATTAGGAAATGACACTGTATTATAAATGGTTATTGCTTATAAATTTTAAATTACGATTATGACGCAATATCACATTTATATGTTCTAAATTATGCATACTTTTTATATTGAAATAAATTACTGTACTGTAGATTAAATTTATTTTTATTTTTTTATGTGAATATCTTGCCTTTTAATATTAATATAAAGAATTTAAACGAACATTTAAAAACAATTAATAAACAATGATATTTCAAAATAATTATAGTTTCCTAGTTGCCTTTGATGTACATTGCCCAATCCATATCTACTGTAACTGTTAGTTCCTAAAAGGCTTTTCAGGGTGAATACTTGGAGATCGCTTCCCGTTTGGTTCTAGACATTTTCTGTTAATATCTTCATTATTGATGAGCATCAAACCATCGCAGGCAAATTTCTTGAAAATATTTTATTATTTCTTGGTCAGTCTGAGGATTAGAATAATCTGATATAGTTTTTCTTTTTCAGTAATGGTCAAATCATTTTTTTAGTTGCAAGGTTAATAGCAAAATTCACTCCTTATTATTATCATCATCATCTTCTTCTTTTCTTCTTGCAGTGAGTTATCTTACCGCCGGGAGGCACAAAAAATATTAAACAATTTGTTATGAATTCATACGACTATCCTATATATGTAATTCCTCTTTAAGTATTGGTACTGCAGAATCATATTTTAAATACGTTGTTGTGGTTGGTCGGCAGAGCTGGAAGTCATCAATGATATTTTCCATGACAGCCTGCTTCATTTTGTGATCATCAAACGATTTTACATACACCTAAGTACGTAAACTGATTTGGCTCGGAGACTGTGTTATCAAATTGTTTATCAAAATTTCCTCATTATGGGCGAACACCCGATAACTGTCGATGACCACAAAAATGAAGTAGTAGGCTATCAAGGAAAGAAAAATCTCTGATGATTGTATAAATTGGTTTTAGATCAGATAGATGAATGTGTCTTATTGCCGGCCACATCATGTCAGCGCTACCATCTAGCCCACAAATATTGGTTATGAAATTTAAAATTAATAAATTTTAAACAAGCAAAAAATTAGTTGGCTCGGGCCAAAGAAGAATCTTTTTATTTTTAAAAGTTTATTCAATGTTTCGGACACCTTTGGTGCCCTTCCTCAGGAACTACATAAACAGAAAATACAGAAAATTTTATGATAAAAACTAGAACACTTTATGATTAAAAAATTTAAAAAAGGTATGATACCTGTTAAGGAGAATAAAGAATTAAATATTGGAGGATGTTATTGTTTGGTTATGGAGTAAGGTGTACTTGCAAAGAAAACAGAGAAGGGAAAATTTACAAGTTGGGAAATATGAAGAGTGGTAGAAATGAAAAACAAATCAATTAGTAATTATAAGAGAAATAAATGAACAGAAATAAACTAGAAAATGAGTGGAAAGTGTAGAAAGTTGATATGTGTAATTTAGTGTGTGGGGGGGGGAAGCGACTTCTCTCTGAATCCATCCACATTAACCTCAATCCTAACACCATCAACTACAAAAAAGACAAGGACGTCATTACCTCTTCTTACGGCAACCTCCTCAACCCCCCTCAACATGCCAACTTTCTACACTTTCCACTCATTTTATAGTTTATTTATTTCTCTTATAATTACTAATTGGGGTTGGTTTTTCAATTCTACCATTCCTCATACTTCCCAACTTGTAAATTTTACCTTCTCTGCTTTCTTTCCAAGTACACCTTACTCCATAACCAAACACTAACATCCTCCAATGATGGATAGATAGATACAAACTTTTATTAATAATAAATACAATAATTATCACCTTAATATGAGAAAATTAATTACTGACATAGTTAATGGCTGTCTGTCAGGAGTGCTGTTAATATGTTTAAATTATTAATATTTAGCTTTAAAATAAATGAGTAATACCATTGTTTTGTATAAATGCAATCAGAATATAATGAGTTTAGTTTAATTCGGTTGTATACACAAATTTATAATTAAATAATATATACACAAAATAGCACTTTTTGAATAAACCAATAATCAAATTAATCAATAATTATCTTCTAATTGATATATAATAAAAAAGAAAATACAGAAAGAAAAATTTAAACTGAATTTTGAAACAGTCCTTTTAATTCAATAATTAAAATTACTAGTCAAAAATGAACGATACGCTAGAGCATGTTTTAAAAATACCAACCAACGCCAACCAGTCAGCAACATTCAAATATTGTATCATTATAGATTCTGACAAGCAGAAGGCTTCAAAAAAATTTCAGTCTTACCATTTTAAGAAAGATAGGAAGTGGAACACATCCTCATTTTCTCGAAGGTCACACATTGAGCATTTGTAATTTCTTCCAGAAATGAAAGGTTTAAAATTTAAATTCGTGCGACCTTTTATAGACCCAGACCCATATAGTCCATATCCAGGGTCAGTTGTTTGTATATATTATGGGAAACACCATTCATAGCCCGCTGTCTGAAACTCTCTTGGTAATAAACCATTAAACCATCCTTTATACCATTCATTTTTTTTTCCTCCAATGTCTTTTAACTCTCCATTCGTCCTTAATCTTTTTAATATTTTTTAATCATAAAATGTTCTAGCTTTTATCATACAATTTTCTGTATTTTCTGTTTATGTAGTTCCTGAGGAAGGGCACCAAAGGTGTCCTCCGTAACGTGAAATATACATTTAAACATAAAAAGTTTCTTTTTTGGCTTCAGCCAACTAAATTTGTTTGATTAACAACGGCCAAACATAACTATTGTTTATATTATTAAATTTTAGTTTCCCTAAAATCTAACTGAAATCAATTTTCCAGTAAAATGAATGTGATAGGTTTGTAATTGTGCAGTTAGCGTAGAGGTGCGTAAAGTAGAAATGATAGGTTTATAGTTGTGGATTTAAGTTTCAAGAAAAGCAGCATTTTTTGAGAAAATCGCTGAAAAAAAAAATTAGTAATTCGCACTTTCAGAATCGTCTTGCCTGAAATCTTCGAGGGTGTTACGTAGGCGTTTCTAATGGAATATATATTTTGAACTTCTTACGATTTTTGGATTTTGAGATATACACAGACATTTATATGTACACGCCATTCACTAAAAAAATTTGTTTCGTAAAACATGCATTTTCAGGTAAAGTGCAATTTAGAAAATTTAATACGATCACAATACTTCCTCTTATCTGCGATAAATGAAAGTAAATAAACACATATCAAAATGGAATGAACTGTGCACTACACTTCAAATGAAGTCCATCTGTATTAAATATCAATTGAAATGTAATTGGTGATGGTGTGTTGTTTGAGTGGTAGTTTGTGTAGCATGAGCGGTTTTTGTAATGAGATTGTGAGTATATATGTTTAAGAGAGAAGTATTAGAGATAATCAGGAGATTACACTGTTTTTAATATAGATATATTCTCTAAGTGAATAATTACTTTACAGTATCACAACTATATCTTTATAAATCAGTTGTTTATGTAGAATAAATGCTGGCACTGATTCCTGAAGTGTTCTGGTTGAATGTCTATTTCAGACTCTTCTTGTTTGAAAGCAAAATGCAGACTGTCTGAATGAATGCCTTCTAATGTTAGTTCAGATCTTTTCAAATAATGCTGGTGTGTCCGGAGGGAGTGTATTGTCTTATCCTAACTGTTACTTGTCCCTTTGTCTCTTCAGTACTATTGACCTAAATTATAGTACCTGCCTCTTTCCCCTTCACTAAAATACACCGTTTGAACTATCTAAAATTAACAAAATTATTTTACTAAACTATTTTCAAAATTCTTATTTTCTTTCATTTCTTTCTTCCACTACACAATATAGACAAAAATTTAAACAGTGTTAAACGTATGGGTACCCAACTCGTAGCTCGAGAGCCACGTGGAGCTCGCGCAATCTTTTGATGATGGGTCAAGAAGTGGTTTTTCAAGAATGAACTTTTTTTGAAAATCACAGATCAGATCCAGGATAACGAAAGAAACAGCTGAATGATTGAGTGATTTTAGCTGTAACACCACACCCAGATAACAGTAAAATTGGCGGAAGATTTTATAATATCAGATTTCCCATAAAATATGTTTTCTTGTATTAAATTTGTATTTTAATTCGTAAAAAATATGATATATAATTACATATTTTCTTTAATATATATACAATAAATTGATTATATGATTTAGGAAATAATTTCATATTTATTTTCATAAGCCAAATAACAAGTTGCCTTGTATTTGTTACAGGTAAGTGATATTTCCATGCGGCTTAATGTTGGTGAGTTTCCTTTTTGAAATATGTATATCTGTGGAAGTTTGCGTCGCTTTATTATATTTATATTACAATAATAATATTTTAGTTTAAATAAGCTTTAAATTATGGTCGTAAACCAAATGAAACACTTAAAGATTTGTTTTAATTTTTCATTTAAGGAATGTTAGCACATCATTTTAAAGAAATAGTTCGATGATTATTTGTGTGGCTGGCTAAGACTGTTGCAGCGGAAAACGTAAATTGGCAGATAAATTCGAATAGACAGACAGTTATACAATTGGGAAAAAGTCTTCGAAATTTCCCTGTAATTTATTAGGTTTTTAAGATATCTTTGGTCACTAACGCCTGAAATCTTCTCAGCGCACTGTCGGTTCCCGGACTCTGTTCACTCGTTAAAACACAGCCTAGTGAGCTCTGGAGGCTCCTAGTCCGAGCAAATATAATGATAGTACCAGCTAGACTCAAACCGGAACCTCCACGGTCCATACAAACTACTGTTCTTGCATCTTCATACAGTTTTGCTCATTCTTGGACAATGGGCCAATGCTCCTAAACAGAGAAACAATGGAATTCTGATGGGATTTTTTTCCCCTGTCAAGAAGCTCTTGTCTTAAAATGAGTTAAATTAGTTTCGTTTAGGGAATAGTGCACTGCGAGCTGAAAGATCTTTTGTTACCCCGGAAGATTTCCAGTGGTGTCATTCTGAACAGCTTTCTCTCGTTACAGACAACACTGCCCATCTAAGGACATTCTGCTGGACTCGTACCCAAGATCTCCACGTGGGAGTCCAGCGCGCTACTATCGAACTAATCCCCTCTCTTTTCTCTTGAACCAATTCTTATTTCGTCAAATTTTGTACAAATTCACTATTATTCTTTCATCTAAATTAAAAATATAATTTAAAATAGTATTTTAAAACCAACTTATTATCAGTTTTTTCCAAAACTAACCGTCTGTAGTAGGAAATCGTGTGATGATTGAAGAAAGACATAACACTACTTATACCATCACTCACAATGTATACTTAGATTAGATTAGTTTGGGGGGGAGGGCCACGCCTCATTCTATTCTCATTCAAGAGGTCTATTATGGATCCCCTGGGTTTATAGCACATCCTTCAGCTTCGCCCTCTTAATCAGGCCTAGTAAAGCTAAAAGTGCTCCGTCTTGAAGCTCGTGGCTTCGGGATTACTAGTCCCCAGTTGAAGAAACCTTGTTCTTGCACCGGGGTTTCCTCCTCGGTCCTGCAAAAACGGCATACTGCGTTGTCTGCAAGTAATAAATGGTGCATGTGCCTATTCAGCCTAAGTGCCCTGTTAGTAGACCCACTATTAACCTTATATCCCTTCGGCTATTGGCTCAGTCGTGCTTGGTAATCTTAGGAAATGCTTTTAATAAAGAGTTTCGCCTGCCTCTGCCGCTGGCAAATGCTGGTCTTCTATCCATTCCTTAATAGAAGCGTGAATGAGTCTCCTGGCAGCCCGCAGAAGAGCTCGGGGGCTATAAGTACCTTCGAGGGTGCCATCCCGGCGCCAAGGTACCCCCCGCATGGCCCCGGCACCCATGCCAGTGTCAGCTTATTCCGAGCACCCCCCTCGTTAGGGCAGATAGCAATCGGCCACACCATCTGGAGACTTTTTGGTGTGAGGAAAGTGCCTTCAGGGCTGCCTGACTATCGGAGTATATGGCCGCTCTTTCTGGCCCACTTAACCCGTTGCCTTAATAATTTCCTTACGCAGAGTTTTAATGCCCAACTTCGGCCTGAAAGACCGTAGCGTACTGTTCCTAGGCTGGCCTTAATCTAACTTTAGGCCTGCTTCCTCATAGACCCCGCTCCGACCCCCAGTTGGAGTTTTAAGACCGTCGTATACCATCCCAGTTACCTCCCTGAGCAGAGGGGGAGTTCCCCCCTTTTGGGGGGTTTCCCATTCATCCCTGATCGGGTATACGATGTGGAAGTTCCTTTCAAAATAAAGCTTGGAAATCATCCTATCGGTAGGCATGCCGAGTACCTGGTCAGCCTTAACTTCTTCTATCAACCTCTGGTTAACAGAATCATACCTAGAGGTGATAGGTGGCGGCCCCTGCAGGAGCCTATGAATACCCATTCTGGCTTCGCCTTGAATGTGAAGATGCAACGATGTTAAATTAAGGAGGACCTCCAACGCCGCAGTCGGGGTGATTCTCATGGCCACCGTGGAACCCAGGCTTGCTTGCCTTTGGATTCCACTCAGCCTCCCCACCGTCCCCTTCTGCAGAGTCTTGGTCCACCAGACATCGATCCATAAGTTATCATGGGTCTAATGACCCTGGTATAAATCCAGAGGATCAGGCTGGGGTGGAAGCCCCAGTTCCTGCCACAGAGTAGTCTGCACCTATTAAACGACACATTGGCCTTGAGTGTAGTCTTCTCGATGTGTTGATTCCAAGTGAGTCTGCGGTCAAATGTAACCCCTAGGTATTTAGCCTCCTGCGCAATTGGAATCGGAGTGTGCCCAAGTTTAGGTGGGTTAAGGCCTTCCAAATTGTGGCGTAACATGAAAGGAACTATTATGGTTTTGTGGGGGTTTATGGATAACTCCTCCTCCCTACACCAGTTCCTGACCATGTTAAGAGCGGCTTGCTGGGATGTTTGCCTCTTACTACAGTCGCTAAGTCATCTGCATAGCCCAAACAGTCGTAGCCATTCGCAGATAGGTCGTGATAGAGATAAGAAGCGTGATATAAGTGATGCGTTGTATGGAAGTGTTCGCAAAAATCTGAATCTCAACATTACCAATATTAATACTTGAGAATCCGATAAGAAGGTTTTGATCAAAAAGTGTAACTGCAAGAAAATGCAACTTTTCTGAAATTTATCACCAAGTTATTGATCTATCTGATTTCCATTCAGATAGAAATGGTTGAATCGAATCAGTTTTGGCAGTTTTCTCTCGCTTCCCTATTATGGAATAATTATTGTAGGTAATTGAAACTACTTTCTATAAAATTATA
>JAAEAF010008503.1:0-35112 GCA_011037195.1 Triatoma infestans
CCAGTTAGCATGCGGAAGCAAGCAACCCCGACTCTTCTCGGTAAATCGAGGGGAATGCGCCCTCTTGGTTCGACAAGTCCCATTGCTTTCCTTCCGTACTAGATCTGTGGGTGTTCAGCGCTTGTATATCTGAAATTTGGAAGCGGCTGTCATTTAAAGGTGTTCAGTGAAACCGACATGTCAACCTGAACCATCTCTACCCCTTTCATTGCCAAACGACCAGCCTCGTCATTCCATTCCCTAATATGTCCCGGTATCCATTGAAAGGCAATTGTCTTACCGCACCTGATAGCTGCGTAAAATAGAAGTGAACAATTTTTTTATTGCACAAACTTATTGCAATTTACTTACATCTGCTTTAGACTTCAAAGATTTCTGCATAAGCCCATCTTACATAGAAATATTTAGATTCAAACTCCTTTATAACAAAGGTGGAGGGGAATTTTGGGCCAATAAAACAAAATACAGCCATACAAAGTTCCATCAGAAAATCTTCATCCAATTTTGGATGATACTGGAACAGACAGAGACACAGAAAAAGAAGTAAGTAAAGATTATTGTGCCATGAGTCTTAAAAATGGTAAATTAAACACATGTTGCGAAAAATAGAAAAGAAGGTATAAATGTTTTTTTTTTTTTTGATTAGATTTATGCTTTGTATAATTTCTTATTTAAAATAATCATCAATATTTAAAGATAAAGTTTCAAACAACTCAATACTTATACCGTATTGAACTTTTGGTATAAAAAAATCTATACTAGTGTTTCGCTGTACGAGTAGATGTCCAATGTTAGATGTCACTGTATGTTATAAAAACTAGAGTAAATTAGTAGCACCGACTCCTTTAACAGCAACATAGGCTGAATTTTGAAAGAGTGTTTTGTATGCGGCTATGAGCAACCTGATCCAAGCCAAATTAAAGCCCGCATTCCCACTTCAACCTTCCCTACTGTATACTAATACAACTGCCAAAAGCCTACATGCATGTAAACTTAATTTATTGCTGTTAAAACTTGATGCTTAATTTCTCACTCTCTCTCTCTCTTTCCGTCTGTCCCTCTTATTATTCCCTTTGTTACAAGAGTAGCTCACATATTGGAGCAATGATTTAATGCTTTGTGGTCGAATATCACCATGCAAATATCATCACACTGGGTATCCAATCACATCTATAAGTCGGTAAAAAATAATTTCCTGATATTTATCGTAATGTAATGGATTTTTTTTTTAAATAATTTTACAATATATTTTATAAATCGTTATTTCTTTGTTTCCTGTCTCACAATAATTCAATCAATATGCGGTGTCAGTGTGTAACAATAGAGGTTTTCTTTTTTGTATATGTATTGTAATGTGATGGTGTGATGGTGTGATGTTTGTAGTAGTTGGTTGTGTAGCACGAGCGGTCTTGTATAAAGGGCTTGTAAGTATGTTGGAGATAGAAGTAATAAGAATAATTAAGAAGTCACCACTGTTAACAATTAAATATAATCTTTAAAATAATAACTATAAGTTATTATTTGATATTATAAACTTATTTAATATATTGTGAAACTGGCACTGATACTAAGAGAGCGATTCCTGAAGTGTTCTGGCTTTCTGAAGTGTTCTGGCTTTGGAAGCAGAATACAGACTTCCTTGTTTGAAAGCAGAAGTGAGACTGTTCTAAGGAATGCTCTCTAACAAAAAACAGTTGGTCAAGTCGCATTGTATTATATTAACGGATTTTTGTGCCTTTGTTTTCCTAATAGCAAGGACCTAGATTTAATATACCTGGCTCTACAATACACTCTTTTTTAAGGTAAATTCACAGCACTAAGATAATTATAAAATATTAACAAAAATACCATTTTTGATACTATAAAATATTTTAAACTTTAAACTATTATTTTTCGATTTCGTCCTTCCACTACAGTATCTATTTTATTACTTTATTTACTTATCCATTACTAAAAAAAAACAAACAAGTCGGTTCTATATTTATAGACGATCTGCCAATATATTACTAGTGCTGGCCAATTCTTACCATTAATATTATCTAATACAAGTTCAATTAAGGGAGTTGCAGTGTTAAAATATTTATTTCTGAACTGAATTAGAGCTGGACAAACTAACCACAAAATGAAAAAGATCTTCATTTACATACGATATTACATAACTCACAATTACAATAGAATAAATTACTGAGATTTTTGGAATTTGTTGTTGTGGTGGATGGTTCCGCAGAGCTGGAAAGCATCAGACACATTTTCCGTGGTAGCCTGCTTCATTTTGTGGTCATCGACCGGTTTCGGGCGTTCGCCCATCTTCAGGATGCGTTTTTCAGACATTGTGACAACACAGACTTGCACAGAGCAAATTTAGTTTACACACTGACTGGTGTTTTTAACTGTATTAAACTTTATCTAGATCTAGAACTTCAGAAGATCTATTTCATTTTTTGGTTAGTTTGTCCAGCTCTAATTCAATTCAGAAATAAATATTTTAACACTGCAACTCCCTTAATTGAACTTGTATTAAATAATATTAATTGTAAAAATTGGCCAGCACTAGTAAGCTATTGGCAGATCACCTATAAAGTTTAATACAGTTAAAAACACCAGTCAGTGTGTAAACTAAATTTGGTCTGTGCACGTCTGTGTTGTCACACTGTCTGAAAAACGCATTCTGAAGATAGGCGAATGCCTGAAACCGGTCGATGGCCACAAAATGAAGCAGGCTACCACGAAAAATGTCTCTGATTTTTTGGAATTTCCTAGCAAACATTTCATCAATTTTCAAAGGCACTCCTTCAAGTACTAGAAGTTTAATTGAAAAGAAAAAGAAACCTAAAAAATCGGATCGCTTTTCAAACACAACTTTCAAAAGTCTTGGCGGGGGGGAATTATGTTTGTTTCTTCCAGGTCTAAGAACTTTGTCTACCTTAATTTCTTCTACATTGTATTTAGCATAAATATCTTGGACAAACTTCTTATGAATATTATTGTCATTATTATTCTCCAAAGGAGGTTCAGGAACATTGAATTACAGTATTTTCTTACTTCTTTACGTACAGCTCATTATAGATTTTATTCATATTTAAATTTACATGAGTTTCTTGTATGCCAAGTTTTGATTTAATGCCAGATATTTCCTTTTAACTCCAGTAACAAGGTATTATTAGTAGAACGCTAATTTTCCTTGAAAGTAAATATATCTTTTTGAAGAATAATAAATACTTGAGATATTTTTGGTGACTCTCCTTTAATGACATCTCTTTAAAATCCTCTTCTTCAAGGCCAAACATTTCATTTCGGAGATATTCAGCATCATATATTTGTATTTATAAATATTTATATGCATATAAATTTATATTTATATAAATATAAATTCATTTCATGTAAGTTAAAAACTTAGATAGTCCTTTAAAGCATTTTGGTAATTAACAGAAAACATTTGATTAAAAATCATACTATCGTACTTTATATCTTGTATAAAAAGCAATCTGAAACTGGTACTTATAATTCAAGATTCTTACCCTTTCAATCAATTGAAATCAAAATATATTTACATATTCAATGAACATGAACGAAAATAAATACTATACTGACATTATAATGAAGATGAAAGCAATACATAAAATACCATCGAATTCCAATAATTCATCAAATGAAAAAGGTCTTTCTAGGTGTTCATTTTCTATGAAGGATTCCGCATAGACTATCCTATTAGATACGGAAGGAAGGATTATATAAATTCACTCAGACATGGGTATATTATTTATAATTCAGTTATAAATTATAATTCAACATCATTACATAATTAAAACAAATCGTTACTACAACGTATTTTGCTTTCATTATAGACTAAATTTTACAAACTTTAATTATATTTAATACAATTAAAATAAAACTAAAAATGTGTTGCAAAAGAAGGGAAATGAACATCTTCTAAACTAATCTAGAACTCGATGCCTCCATAAGGAAGTTCAGCACTTAAGCAATTAGTGGGGCCCATTGTGAACATCTTATTAAAGACGAATGTAATATTAGCATTAAACTAATATGAATAAGGATTTTGTGGCATGGATTTTTCAAATGAAAATTCTTAAGTAAGAGGCGATAAGTGCATTTCGGAGAAAGTCCGTACGTTGGCAGTAATTCTTAATGAAATTACAACTTCGATTTCTATATATTAAATGGTGCATGTAGAAATAAATAAATAAAAAAAATATTGATTTATTGTAAATCAATAATTCACATAAAAACTTGCTCACAACAATTCGGCTCTATTGCAACTCTAATGATAAGGCTTATTTATCTTTATTAATATCTCTATTTATCTTTTTTAATAGCGGTTTAAGTGTTAATTTTATGCGTGTCTTCAGAAAAACCTAAAGTTATAGATTTTGCTGTCAGTTATTTATATTCAATTCTTTTTATCTAATCATAAATTCACTGATTTATAATTCATAAAAATAAGGGCCGCGCACTCCAAAAAAAAAAAAAAAAATTGGGAATAATGAAATGAAATGAAATGAAATGAAAAATGAAATGAAATATGAAATGAAATGAAAAATTTTATTCTTGCCCCGGGACATAAGTCCCTTAGGAACAATAATACAAAATACAAGTGGCCTAGTATGTCTGGCCTTGACAATTATGTATATATCATTAGTAATAATTGATAATAATAATTATTGAAAATGATTAAGCCATGAATGATAAGGAGGAGAGAGAGGAATCTTCTAAGGGTTCGGAGAGACTTGTGAGGATAAGAGGTGGTGAAAAAGACGGGACTTGAAGGTATCAATAGTGGAGGCACGACGGATAGACAAAGGTAAGGAGTTCCATAAATAGGGGGCACGGATTACAAAGGATTTTTGAAAAGCGGATGTATGGTGGGAGGGAGTATAAAGATCGGAAGGACGGGAGCGTGTGTTACGGGTGTGGACAGACGATTTAAATTTCAGAAGTTTAAAGATATACGAGGGTCTTTGAAATTGGATGACTTGAAAGAGTGAAGAGCCTAAGAAGTACTGGCGACGATAGATAGGGAAGAGCCAGTTCAACTCGTGGTAGAAGTGCGATATGCGGGAGTCTCTGGGGATTCCGAGGATAAAACGAATAAAACAGTTCATAAGACGTTTAAGTTTGGCCTCGAGATCTCCAGAGAGTCCTCCGTACACTAAGCAACCATAGTCGAAATGGGGGAATATAAGGGAGGTCACAAGGAGTTGACGGGTCTTCGCTGGGAGGAGATGGCGGGAGATGTTGAACTGTCTGAGGATAAATATGGATTGGCGGTTAATGTGGGAGATGTGATTTTTCCAGGAGAGGTTTTGGTCGAAGATGATTCCGAGGTTTTTAACAGAAGAACAATATTTTATCGGGATGTTGTTGAGGAAAAGGGTGGGAAAGGGAGCAGTGGAGTTTATGAGGAATTGGGAACCAATGACAATGGCTTTGGATTTGTCTGGGTTAAGGGAAAGCATGTTAGCTACTGCCCACGAATTAATGTTGTTAAGTTCATCCTGCAGCTTGTTTATTGCATGTTGAAGATCAGAAGGCTTAAAGGACAGGTAAATCTGGGAGTCAACGGCATAAAGGTGGTAGCTGGAATGGACAATGGATAAAGGCAGATCATTAATATATACAGAAAAGAGGGTTGGGGATAAAGAGGAGCCCTGGGGCACGCCACGGGAAAGAGGAAGGGGATTAGAAGGTTCGCTACCTGGGATAACTACATACTGGGATCGGTTGGATAGAAAGGATTGGAACCAACGGATGGCGCTATTGGAATAATGGAAAAGCGAGCCTTGAAAATTATTGGCAAGTGCAGCTTTGCATCCATGAGATTTTCCCTTACAATTTAATGCACTTCTCATTAGTCGATCCATTTTCTTCATTGATTCGCTTGGCCTCATACCTCATCGTACGATCAGCAACTAACGCATATGGACTGTTTTTATCGGATGCGACTGTATCTGCGTATCTTGAGGTGCCTTCCGTGTCAACGCAGTAGACCTCTTTATAGCATGCATATCCTTTTTGCTTTAATAACTCGATGACCTTACGTTTGACAATATGGTGTCCACGAGTGACGAGGAGCATGTTGTACGAGCATTTTACTAGCACATTGGCTGGAGTTTCGGTCTCACTTCCGCATTTGCGGTAGAGGAGCCCAACATCGCCTGTTTATGTTTCTTTCTTCTTATTTTAGTTTTGTAACGTTTATGTCTTTTTGATTTGAGATTGTCTCATGAAAATTGATCAATAATCAGTGTTCCTTCAGCTACTCAATCAAATTGAGCAGCCACATCGACTTGGTTTGTCGCTGTAATATTCACAAAATTGTTTATCATATCAAAAGAAAAGAATACTTAATGAAAAACATACTTTGTGAATACAACTAATTATTGTAAAGAGAATCCATGCTTTAAATAAAAGTGCTAGGTTACGTATATTCTTACTGCACAAAGTTGAAGGAAAATTGTTGAAATATTTTCTAGAAAATCACATTATTGTAGTAAAGCAGCGATTTTCGGTTGATGAATTTTGATAGTTATCTTTTTGCCAGAATTTTGAAGACCATTCGCTAAAAAGTTTGCTCCCACTCAGAGGACCTCACAAGTACATATTCCTGATACTCAAGTTGAATATCATCTGGCAAGATCATAATATTTACTCTGACAGCAATAAAAGAAAGTAATGATTGAATAACATCTCAACTTCTTGTTCATATATAATGAACATTTTCTGTTAATTCTCTTTAATGCTAAATTCTTTGCATAATTGAGTCTAAATAAAGAGAATATCCATGCAATTGCCCCGCTATTTTTTAAAAATGAGTGACCCTCTCAAACCATAAACTGTTGCCCCACTTCTTTTCTCTTAATGTTCTGCATTGTTATTAAAACAAGCTGAAGTAGAAAAAAGTTCTATAAAGTAAATAATTTATAATAAAATATTTTTAATTTTTAGTAATTAAATTTATAGTACCTTCTTAATTATAGTACCAATTTATAGTACCTTATACCTTCCAAATATGAACACCAATATGTCTGCGGTTCGCTCTTCTCACTGTATGTGATAGCGCCCAATTTTCAGGAGCAAAATTTTTTTCTTTTGCAGTGTTTGTTCAACAGCTTATACAGTTATATGATTAAATGTGCTCAGATTACTAATTTGCTTAATTTTCTCATGACTAATGTGATGTGATAGCAAGAAGAAAAAAGATATAATTTTTAAATAAATTATAAATCTAAAAATTATAACTAAGTGGTTCCAGCCAGCCGCTATCTGCAGGTCAAGAACCGCCGCAAACAAAAACCCTTTCAAGCAAGGGTCAATACACAGCCAAAGAAACGCCGCTAAACCCTTTCAAACAGGGGTCATTATACGGTCAATGTACAGAGGCCACCTGGCCTGTATACCCGTCATACAAGGGTCAGTGAACACTGAAGAGGCCACCTGGCTACCACTATTAACAAACAGTCTTTGTTAACCACCGACTGACCACCATCTGTCGCCACCCTGGTCACCGACCTACCTAGGTCAACATACTGCAGGAGATGTCTTGGTGTGGCACGTACTTACACACCTGCCAATGTGTGAGTGATACCAATATAAACGTCGCCCCACTGGAGGAGGGGATGAGTCATACACGAGATATACACCAGTATCAAATCAGTATAACATCAGTCTACATCAGTTACGAGTATTCAACAGTCAGACAGCAGTTCACGTCAGTTCAAGCAGTTAAGTTTCACACATCGCGAGCGCGTCCCTATTCAAGGTTTGAACAATACATCTTTAATATTTATTAATAATTTTATAATTCATTTATAGTTGTGAATCTTAATTCATCTAATTTCAAACACTGTAGTAGTTCGTATTTCGAGTAACAACTCTCTAACAATCACCTATTCATCACTTCAACTCCCTATTCAAGACATCTGATTCTAATACATCTGGTGGCAGCGGTGGGTTACGATAACTGATTTCAATCATCTGGTGGCACCGGTGGGATACGTAACTGTCCAATACACCAAACATATTTTTTGTCCTCAATTTCCTTTTTTCATTCACGGAGTTGGAATCTGTTAGTCAAACAGTTAACATCGTGTGTTAGTGCTCCTGATTATTTTCCTATAAAAGTGCGTCCTATTGGGAAATTGTTACTTGAATTTTTTATATGTTGTGAGTTTATCACAAAAACATAAATTGATAAGTTTTCAGGAAAAATCCATCGAACAGTTTTTCAGAAAATTGCGAGAGAATATTATTAATTTTATTAAAAGCAGTAAACTATGTGCAATATATTGTGAAGTGGTGAGAAGAGTGCCAGTTTATTTTGTTAGACGCTGTGTTTTGGTAAATAGTACTTTATTTCATTGTTTTTAATTTATCTGCTGTTCATGAATGTAACAGTTTACAAACATTCTCTTCATATTTCTAATTTATCGTCATTTTTGAAATATATTATTTAATTAATTGAAATTTCATAGCCATTTCCTTTTAGTAGAATTTTCTTACAAAATCTGTTCATGTTGTGTAAAGAAAAATTTATTATTGTCAGGTTTTGAAATTTTGAAGTTAATTCATTTATTTATTTATTTTTTTCCCCCTCAATTTTACAAGGTAATCTTGAAAATATCATTGTTATTTAAATTCTAATCAGATGTCGCTTAATAAAATCACAAACGTTGATAGTGAGAATGTTGCTGTATTGCACTCAAACCCGAGTGGAAACGGGGGGGGGAGCCCTAATTATTTTCAAGCACTTATCGAATATATGTTTGAATCTATATCAAAAGACGTATCTTGGTCAAAAAAAAGAAAACGAAGCTATAAACAAACGTATGATAAAAATTGAAAACGACCTAACTACTGGATTTATTACTATTAAAAATGAAGTTACCAAACTACGGAAAGAATGTAATAGTCTGAAAAAGAAAAATGCCCAGTTAACACAAAGATTAGAAAATATGAATTCTCTGTTTGATTAAATACATTATTTTGTTAAATTCAATAAAATAAGAATTCTAAATGTATCCTATAAGGGAAATGAGAACGCTATAAACTTAATTTCTGAAATCTCTAATAAGATAGGCTTTCATTTTGATCATTCAGAATTTGATGGCTGTTTCAGAATATTGAATAGAGTGAGTTGAATTCAGAATATTAAATATTGAATAGAGTGAGACATCCTGTAATAATTTTGAATTTCATTAAGAATTCTGATATGAGGGAATTTATAAATCTGGCTAAATCTAAAAGAGATTTACTCAAGTCGTCTATTTATTTATTTTATTTATTGATTTATAAACTGTTTTATACACAATTGTACATACAGTGTAGAGTTTGACTTGCAATAAACATATATTTACAATACAATAAAGGCATAGAGAACAGAAAAGAAAATAAACAACTAAGTGAAATATATACATACAATAAACAGAATAATATCGATTATATAATACAATTTAAAATAATTTCTGATTTAAAAATGTTTAAAGTAATAGAGCTCTAAGCCTAATGGCACAAATTATAAAAATGTACACATTGCTGAACTTTTCTTTATTTGTTCGACAGAATATAAGGTTCAAATTAGCATGACTTGTATTTCTCTCAAGTATTTCTCTCTGAATAAACTATACAACAGACAAACAAAAAATACATGCTCTAACGTTTCTAGCGAATCTAAATTACATAACTTACATTTTTCTGTAAAATTTATATGTTTAGTTTTATTGAAATAAATAGTGCATTCATTTATAGAAGAAATGCGGAGTTGGTTAATAATTCTAAGTATATGGAAGGATGAATCTAAATGTAATATGATTGATTTTCATAAAAATTAATCTGATAGAGATCGGTATATGATGCATTTCGTAATCTAGACAAATCCAGCTCAATTAAATTGTTTTCAAATTTCTTTAATATTTAATTTTTAAATTTAATAATTTGACTTACATCTTGAGATCGCCACAAAAATTCATAACCGATCTCAGAAATTAACTGCTTTAATGTCCCGCCCAATTATACCGTATGTCACAGCCATATTTCTCTAAAAACAATAACCTGTTAAAACAAAGTTTTGGCAACCTGGTGTTATTCATACTTAATATTTTTATCCACCAATTAAGGGTGGCATTAAATACATTGAATTTTAATTTAATTCTTGCCGTTTCTAGACGTAAGATATAGTTTGGAGTCTTTCTTGGCCAATATAGAACAGATTTGAAAAATTTCGACTGCATAATCTCAATTTCATCTGTATATCTCAAGGCCCAGGTTTCACAACAGTATAATAGAACAGACTTAATAATGGAGTCAAAGAGTTTATTCTGGGCTTTTCATGAGTATGAGTTAAAATGGGCTTTTTTAAATGTATTTTTGACAACTCCAAATGCTACAGTAGCTTTACTGATCATATCTTTAGAAGCTAGGCTAAAAAGACCAGAGTTTGAGAATATTAATCCTAAGTAGCGAAACGAATTAAGAACCTCTACTAGGTGATTATTGTAGAACAGCTGCTGCTTTTGAGATCGGCCATGACTTCTTTTAAAAATAACAGATTTTGTCTTTTCGATATCACGTCTAGACTGTTAGCTTTACAGTATTTTTCAAATACATTTAATTTTCTTTGAGCGTCCACCAGTGTATTCGACAAAAGTACAGTATCATCTACGTATAGTAGAGATGTTAATCCATTTACACGATCTATACTAACTGTATCACAATTATTAATTAATAAAAAATTTTCCAGATCGTTTAAAAAGAACTTATGGACAGCTCACCCCGACAAAACCGCCCACGGTGGAACAGCAATCCTTATTCGTAATTCCTTGGCTCACCTAGTCATCCCATCATCTCCAAAAGATTCTCTCATGTCAACCTCCGTTCTATTAAATTCCTCTCCCTTCAATTTTACGCTGGCTTCTGTATACTGTCCTTCCAAGAAAATAATTACCCAACAAGACCTTTCCTCATTCTTTCAATCACTTGGCCCCGTATTCCTGGCAGATGGCGACTACAAAGCGAAGCATTAGCACTGGGGCTGTCGTACATCAAATCCTCGAGGACATATCCTCCTCAACACAATATCCTCTTCAAACAAAATAATTATTTCCCCACCTTCTCCTACTTATTGGCCTCCTGCACAATCCAAACTTCCCGACATATTGGATATATTTGTGACCACATCCAGAATTTCCTTTCTTTCTATTGACATACAGACCTTATATGATCTATCCTCTGATCATAGCCCGGTTCTTTTAACTCTTGACACTCAACCGATATCCAAATGCAAACCTTTAAGTTTAATAACTGGCACTATAGACTGGGGACTTATTTAGACAAAAATTAGACGACAAGATCCAACTACATACTCCACTAAAAACGCCGAGTGAAATTGATAATGCTGTTGAATGATTTACAACGATTACACAAGAGGCAATACTGACATCAACACTACCAACTAAAAAACGTCAAATAACAACCAAACAAATGATACCATCTGCCATAAGGTAACTAATAGCAAAAAAACGACGAGCCCGCGCCAGGTGGCAAGGTTCAAGATTACCATCAGACAAACGTAACTTCAACAGACTGAATACACGACCAAAAACACAACTTAAAGAATTAAGAGAGCTACAGTTCGAACATTACACCACTAGACTGACCAACAAGGACAACTCTCTCTGGAACGCCACAAGTAAAATTCTTTCTTATAAAATTATATCCAGTCCCCTTCGAAAAGTCGATGGGACCTGGACAGTGTCTGATTCTGACAGAGCACAACTATTTGCAACCTACTTACAAACGGTATTTTCACCTCACCCTGACTTACACGACACAGATCACGAAATAAAGGTAAACGACTCGATAGACTCCTCTCTCTCTCCCACCTAAAGCCTTCACTCCTTCCGAAGTTTCTAAAGCTATAAAACAACTCCCTCTCAAAAAGTCTCCGGGTTATGATCTTATCCATCCTGTAATCCTATTAAATCTTCCTAAAAAAGCACAAATATTCCTTACTTATCTCTATAACTCTATACTCCGCAATTAGAATCTATTTTTACATTACCATTTAACCTGGGTGTCTGTTTTACGGACTCATTTAAATGTAATCAGTTATGAACATTTAATCACAATTTCGAATGTAACAGATACGTTCAAGTATAAAAATGACTAGATTGCCTCTTATAAAAATCACATGTTTAGTTGTGATGTTGATTTTGCTGTAAAATCTTCCTTCAATAACTTTTACAGGAAAATAAGTGCACTGGAGCCATCAGCGGAATCTTATTTAGAATTAATTTGTAGTACAGAAAAATTAAGAGTAGTCGCACAACTTAGATTGTCGAATAAAAAACGATTCTCTTTGAAAATAGGCTCAAACAAAATTGATATTTTTCCTGAAAGTGTATGTCAATTTTGTAATAATGGCAACAATGATTTAGCTCACTTTCTTTTCTTGTTCGAGATTTTCAGATCCTAGAGATAGATACCTTTCAGAATTTGTGATCCATGAGATAGCTGATCTGTTAATTATTACTGATACTCATAGAGTAAATAGTATTTTTTCATTTTGTAATAGTTGTATTAATTTAATAAGATGATAAAAATTAATTAATTGTACTTCATTAACATATGTAATAGTAAGAGGGCCACAACAAGTACGGATATCACTAGAATTCAGTCACTTATGTTTTCTTTTTAAGTCTTACATTCTCTTATGTTGTATTATCCAGTCTTTGTCGCAAGAGAGGGAGAAAAGAAAGTATTTTATTTGAATTTATTGATTCTTGTTTAATTGAAAATTATATATAATTTTGGTCTCACAGTCAATCGGAGATATAAATCAACATGATTGGTGTTGAATTTGTAGTATCATTTCTATTTCATTTATTTATTTATTTTTTCATGTAGTTAGTTTCTAGATTTTCTTTTCTTTTTTATGTATTTAAAATGTAATATTTTATAACGTGTATATTGAATTAATTCCAACTCCCTGCGACAAGTATTTGTATTACTTTATACGCAGAAAGAAATTTATTATTTTTAATTATTATTTTTTATTTTTTCATTCACGTAAGATACCTCTTTAATAATGGCCCTCATATTCTGTTTCTTCTAACTTTAAGCTCGTCTGAAATTTTCAACAAACGGATCAAAGGAACAGTCTAATCTGATGGAATGTACAAATGGAATTTTTTCCCAAACCTTCAAAGATATTTCCGTGAGCCATTTAATAAATGCTTTGTCCATTATATTCAATGTATAATTTAAGCTCTCTACACGTTTGATAATATCAAATATTTTTCATCATCCTCCAGGCCCAATTGTATTCTAAATCATTATAGAATATATATATGTATTCATTTATTTATTTATTACTTTTTTTTTTGTTATTTATTTTTAATTTTTTGCATTTTACAATAAATAGTACATAACAGGAATTCGGTAGGCATGTTCTTATTTATGTCTTTGAAACAATTCAAAAAGTTTCTATCAAATTTAGATATTAATTTCAAGCATAAATTCAGAAAGAGAAAAAAAAACATAAAAGAAAGACTTATGTTTATAAAAACTAATTTTTATGCATAAAGGAAATGTAAAAAATGCTTTCATACGATAAAGTAATATTGTGAAGTAAAAAATAAATATCTCTGACTACATTATGGTAATATTGTCCATGAGAACTACTGATTCTCAGCACTCTAACACTTCTCTGAACTTTATTACGTTAACAATAAAAAAATAAATATTATTGAGTTGCATTACATTCGTTGGATTTAGAATAACTGCCATATCAGGCAGATAACTTATTAAATAATTATTTCTAAAATTTAAATCAAATGGACATTCAATGAAAATATGTGACAAATCATTAACCACACAATGGCAACCATCATCTGTACTCTGTACGTGTGCAGTTTTCTTATAGTAGTTTCTTATTTCTTTAGAGGGCAACAATTCTTAAGCTGGCTAACAATTCTTATTCTGTCGAAATATTTATTAAACATAAGATACCTCTAAATGTGATTTTTAAAATATATATTTTTATAAAGTCATATTTATTTATTATATTTTTATCCACAAACGGCGTAAGCCTTATGGTTGAAGTCATTGCATGTGATACATACAGTGATACATAAAATAATAATAGTAAAATAATACATGCTCATTTAACAATTTAATCTTCAAGTAATGCAAAAATGTTTTTTGAAAAGTCCAGATGCCATTTGAAAACCCACATCACCAGGAATATACTCATTCCATGACCTGCATATTCTACAAATGACGTCAGCGTTGAACAGCGCAGTAGTCTTAACGGCAGGGACCACGAAATGTGAAGTACTGCGCAAGCAGCGAGGTGGTACATGAAAAGGAATGGCAGCAAGTAGCTCCATGCAATCAATTTCGCCATTCAAGAGCTTCTTCAAGAATAAAAGACCAGCATTTCGTCTTCTAGACTCTAAAGAGCATAAATGAGTAGCACCGCTGGGTAACCTTTTCTTAAAAGTCCTGATGAAACGGTTTTGTATAGCTTCCAGTCTGACTATATCCTTCTTGGTGTAAGGACACCAAATCAATGACGCGTACTCAAGAAGGCTTCTAACGTATGCATTGTACACAGTTAGCACCGCTTTGGGATCTCTAAGATCACGAGTGTGCCTTAATACAAAACCCAGTGCTCTCGATGCTTTCCTACAAACATATTCAAACTGTTTTGTGAAAGAGAGGTCATGACTCAGAGTAACTCCTAAATCCTTCACGTTACGAGTCCTCTCCAATGGTTTGCCATCAATGAGGTACTGATATGATATAAAAGTCTTTTTGCGATAAAAAGAAATGACTTGGCATTTTTTAACATTTAGCTCCATGCCATTACTGCAGCCCAGTCAGAAATAATGCGGAGGGTATCTTGAATTATAATGCAGTCCGACTGGGAAGCAACTTTATGGAAGAACTTCAAGTCATCCGCAAATGCAAGTACCTCAACATCCGAGATCCTTAGTAGTAGGTCATTAATAAAAATTAGGAATAGCCACGGTCCAAGGTGTGATCCTTGAGGTACACCAGATACAACATCAAACCAACGTGATACCTCCGAATGCCACCTCACCCGGCATTTTCTATCCCGAAGATAATCTTCAAACCATTTCAGCATAGGACCACACAAGCCTAGCTACCTCAGTTTCTTCACTAACAAGGAGTGAGGCACACGGTCAAAAGCCTTTTTAAAATCAGTATAAACCACATCAACCTGGAAACCATTACTAATTTCACCTACTATAAAATGAAGAAATGAAGCCAAGTTTCTAACCGTACAGCGTTGACTTAAGAATCCATGCTGTTTCGTAATTTTAAATATATATTTATATGCAAAATATTGTTATTAGAGTATATTTATTTTAGTACTTAGTTGAGTATAGCATTGAACTTTTTGATGGAAGATAATCTAGAAACAATAAGTTTGAACGAAACACCGAAAAAATTTCGGTAAAAATGAATATTGGTTTGATTTTTAAATTAAAAACAATCAAGCTAAAATTTAAACTCTCAGACTAAATAATGAAATAATTTTAAATAATAATCAAATGGAAATATAAACAAGGCAAATTATTGAACAATTTAATTGTCAGTAAATGTTTTGAATGTTATGAATTAAACTTTATTTTGTCTCCTCTCTCTCTCTTTGTTTATTCATAAAAGACAATAAAAATCCCTAAGATAAAAATTAATTGGAAATCTTCAGAGTAATTATTGAGAGAAATTACAAAAAGAAGTAGCAAAGAAGTAGTTCATTGTTTTGGAAGATTAAAAGTCAGAAATATTAGAAGAAAATATAGATGGCTATTGTTCAGTCCTGAACTTTGCTGAACCAATATTTTAGAACAAAAATTAAATTAATTTTTATTTTTTTAAATTTTAAACATGTAATATTTTATTATATATTTATCTCATACATAAAAGATCATAAAACGCGTGCTGTTCTGAACGTGCTCAACGGGACAACCGCCTAGTTTGGGTAAAACGTGAAACAGAATACATGAAAGAATGGTGCCATTATTGGTGGGAAAGCAACAGAAATTCAAATCCACAACATAGACTTGAAGAAGAAATTGTGGCGAATTCCTATCAGGATGGCCGAGATAAAGGAATTGTTAGTTAGATAACTAACCTAACCAACGGTAGCCGCAAGCAAGTTGGCGTTAATAATTGTTATATTTACAATTAGAATTTATGTGGCAGTAAACAAAGACAATTAAAAAATCATGTACTTGAGAAATAGCTGTTTTTAGTAAGTTACAGAGTTAAAATTGTCTGTGACAGTAATAAAAGTCGTTTCGTTTTCTTTAAGTCCATAATTTGTATTTCTTATTCTAAAAGTAGTAAAGAGTTTGGGATTCTTATCCTACAACTTTAACTCCTAACTACTTCGTTAAATAATAATTTAGCTACTTTAAAATAACACAAAGGAACCGCTAATAAACTTATCTATTTTTTATACAGAATAAAATTTCCACTTTATTGTTTTACTGCGATGTATCCAATAACTGATTAGATTATTTTAAGTATAGTTTTGCTTTAATATATTTCTGAATAGTCTTCATAAATTTAGAAATATCAACATAGTAATTTTTATCCAATGACTCCGTGTTTGACAATATTCACCAATCTTTGAGCTCCGATATTTCAATATTCACCACGTTGAATACATATTTTGTTCTAAAATTTCAATGTCAATAAAAATATATTGAAAAGACTTAGTTTATCATGGGAAACACCCGAAATCCCTATATTTTAAAAAGATCTGCTATTGAAGGTAATGCTTTGGAAAGACATGCTACAAGAACTTGTGCCTGGTGAAGCGAAATGAATCAGACAATGTTTTCTAGCATGTATTGTTTTTTTATTTGTTTTATGTCACGTATTTCTATCACATGTCTTCTGTAATAAGTAAGTACGCTGAACTTTGCGCTAAAAGGAAGAATTTGAGATATTATTTACGATAATTAATTTTGAAATTGTTGAATTAAAATTTGACACTTTTTGATGACGGGCGCAAAAAGTGAATCCTAATCTTCCTTTTGCTTTGTCGTCATTATTTACTTAATTGTAAACAGTCATTAATCTCATAGGTGGGAACTAGATTAGCAATTTCTTCAGGAATCTCTTGACTTCCCTGATGGTCTTTCAGCCTAACAACGCAACACTTATTTTACACTGATACATCCAACAGTCACCCAATACATAGAAGGACTGTAGAGAAGGTTAATGTTGTAATTACTTGTGGGTTTAGGCAAACTATCACAAACATTCACGCACACTTACTCATAGAACACTTTACAGACCTCTACTCACACACACACGTACACTCAAGGGAGCCACTATAAATCTTAAAGTCGCGGTGCCTTTCGTGCTTTACCTATATATCGTGCTATTAAAATGCGTATTAAAGCCAGGTTTACGCATTTTAATATGTGTTTTCGTATACCTTACTTAATGCTGCTTAAAATTTAGTTATTTTATAAATTATAATATTTTGCAGAGCTGTTGAAATGCCAAATTCACAACAAATGATGCTATATAAACAAAAACAAAACATAAAAATATTATATTACATTCAATGACGAATGTTGACTGAAACGAATATAAAAATTTGCTACATCGATTTTTACTTCTATATCCTCTGTTGGGATGCGTAAGATTGCCTCTCAACCATCGTATCTTTTCATTCTCACCATTCCAGAAATTTCTCTATACAATAAGAACAGAGAAACACCCCTTAATCCTTTTCTGAAGATTGTTCTATAATATCAGGGAGTGAGGAACGTATATCTTAAATCATAATCATCTATCACATTTGTCTTCTTAGTTCCTTCTCGATTCACATTTTTCATGAATTCTTTCTGAACAAAATTATTGTACTAATTGTTATGGTATTTGCTCTTCTTGTTGATGTTGATGAAGTTATCTGTACATCCTTATCCTTATCCTTAATGTTAAATATTTTTTATTTGGTTTTTGATTTATAAGTCAACGATCAGCTTTCCATATTATACTTTGTTTATGTTCAGTATTTATCCGAATTTAAATTTGCCGCCGTCAGAATATAATAATTTATCAATCTTTAGGCTGTGTCCTGTGGAATCGTAATTTCTCTATTCAATTTAGACTCTTGCGCGTTCCTTTCGTGAAAACCCAAGTTTTGCCACTTCTGGTTTTCCTCGGGGTTAGTGTTAATAAGTGAGACACTCGTATGCACTGAGACAAGCTAGTTGTATGTTGCGACACAGTCTACTTGTACAGTTTAGACCACTTCCGCTTTCCTTACGTGAAAACCCAAGTATTGCCACTTCTGGTTTTTCTCGGGGTTAGTGTTATTAAGTGGGTCTCTTGTCGAGTGAGTGTCTCCGGATTCTCCCGTCCTGCTAAGGTTTATTGTACAAGCACATGGTCTACTTCCGGTTGCTTCTCCGGTCTTGCAGTTTCCAGGAGCCCGTTTAAATAATTTATCAAGATTCATCAGCCAAGCAGTAGTGTGGATCAAGCCTCTGGAGTTACAGGCACATAGGGTCTTATTTACTTTTCCTATTTTCCACTTTCTTGACCCCCCAATATGGGCTAAAGGACTTGAGTCGAGCCACACTAACGTTAAGGTTTCTGCGTTTAAGGTAAGCGCCATTCCTTTTGGCTTGTTGAAGATAATAAATATTTTTGCTACTTATTTTAAATTTGATGTAACATTTATTTTGTTCATATTATATGTGCCCATTTGCTCTCTCTTTATTCTTTTTTCAATCTACATATATAGAGTCCACTTAATATTTTCACTCCTTTACTTTTATTTTCATTTCTTTTTTATTTAACAGAACCCACCAGAGGGACTGGAAACCCTATAAGAGGCGCCCCCTCTCACCTTTTAATTTTATTTTATTTTTTATTTTATTTCCTGTTTTTTACTAAACAGTTTAAGTACAGGGTTAGTTTCTTTTCAATAAATAAATATTTATTTTTGTCATTCTTGCCGCAATTTTTGAATATTGGACTAGTTTATTTCAACACTACTCAACATTCCTTTGAGGCCAGTAAGTTCTTTTTCAAAAGCATGTAATAGGTTGGTTAAATTTTCTGAATATGTACTAAAAACTAGAAACATTTGAAAGAAAAATGCTCTTCTGATAGATTCTCCAATATATTGCAAATAAACAATAGTTTAGGAAATTCAATAGTTACTGCTGTTTAAATTGGCGAATTTTTACAAAATGTTGCTTTAATTGAATCCATAAATTTTTGAAATCTTTGAGCAATAAGTCTTGCTACATCGTCCTTTTTTTGTTGTGTTTCGTTTATAATGAAAGAATAGCAAACAAAGATGATAAGCAAGATGGAATTATCTATGTAGCTTTAACTAAACTCTCTAGCACACTAGAAACAGCATTAATTTTTGCATATTTCTATCATATTTGTTGTAAATATTAATGGAGCATTACTACGCGTTTCAATAATTTGTGATGCTAAATTTACATCATCTACCTTTTAAAAACGTCAAAGGCACTCGTTTTTCGTTTCTAAACAACATTTTTACTGAAGGTATAAACTTCCAAAAACCCAATTTGAATTCTTGTGGTTCCCATAATTGCTTCAACATAATGAAAAAAAAATTGTGAAACATTAATTAAGAACTAAAAAAAAACAAAAAACACTCCTTTATTTTGTTCTATACAGTAAAGCAAGTTGGTCGCCCATAACCTGTTCACTTTTGTCATTAAAACAAAGTGCTTAGAACAAAGAAATTCATTAACAAAAAAATAAAAAATTCTTAGGGACTCATGTATATTATATTACAGCACAACAAGCCTTTCTACCTAAAAGATAAACCAGTGGCACTAACAAATATTAATAGGATACAAAATTTTAAGATACTAAATTATATTATATCAGAATGAGATAGATGTTTATATGGCAATGGCCAATATAAACATCTGATGATCAATTTAAGGCCTGGCGAATTGAAAACTAAATTACATCCGTTTTTGCGCTTAATGTATTTTACATCACTTCTTACAGTTTTTGCCTGGCCTTCATTTCCAAACATTATTTATTGTAATGCTTGATGGCCTGCAAAGTGTAGGTCCGTCAGCGCTTGCAGAGGGAGGATGGGTTCCACGTTGCTTTGGAGAGTTCTTGCTACACGAAAATGGTGCCGTGTACAGAGATTTTAGGCGATTTGCGGAAGAAGCATTGAAATGGAGAATGGAATGGGTTGATAGGGGCTGATTGGGTAGGTACCTGCATTTTGGAATGAAAGTAATTATAGTGTGAATGTTCATGAATCTGGATTTCAGGCTAGCGGTTAGTTATGACCCTTTAGTTTTAGGCTAGTTTGTAAGGGTTAGATGTAGGGTTTTCTCGTATCCCCCAAAAATATTGAGTTCGGAGGGGCATAAGAATGTGCATGGTTGAATGAACGAGCTTAGAGTGCAAGGGTGTAAATAAATTTTAACTGTATTGGAATGAATGGAAGAGAGGTTTGGGATAGGTCAGGTTCTTCGTCCCCCCAGGTATATCGAGTTCTGTAGTATCGAACACTGTGTAGGAAGAAATGTTTATTTTTTCAACACTACCAAGAATAGTTATTCGGAAGCCAAAATATATTTTGGATCAATTTCTTCAACTATTTATCTTAATGCCTTTGCAAATTGACTCCTTGACTGATCCTAAAACTATAGGTATCATCTCTTGAAAAAGTAGTCTGCTTTTACTAAAAAGTCTGCCGAATTCAGGTGAACACAGATTACAATGTGTGTACACAAAAACTAGCCGCCAAAGATTTAAGACGAGAAGAAAATACTTCACAAGACTATATTCATTAATTAATTACATTAAAATAAATTACATCAATTGTACAACAAAAATCATTGTATTTATTATCTTGCAAAAAAGTTATAACTAAAATTAATACATGAAAATCATTTATGCAGACGATTTATGCAAAGAAATTTTATCTCTGTCAAATATTTAATTCTAACTAAAAAAAAAAAAAACATATTTTTTCAGATATTCCTATATACTTATTCAAAAGATTTAGCCACAGCTTGTTTAAACTTTACAATTATTGAACTTCAGAATATTTGGTCAATACCGGCATCTTTAATATCTGCGGAACTTTGTTTTGTTTTTTTTTAATTATTAAAAATCAGCTTTTGCTTCCCAGTGGTAGAAGACAGGGTTTCAAATCTCGTCTAGGTAGAAATACAAGGATATTTTGGATCATGATATTAATCGAGAATTGTCATCAATGAAAACTAGTAAAGTTGAAATGATTTTGCTTTCTGATCAATTATCTATTTATCTAGTTGTTGTGGTTGATTCCGCAGAGCTGAAAAGCATCAGAGATATTTTCCGTGATAGCCTGCTTCTTTTTTGTGGTAATCAACCGGTTTCGGGTCTCTCCCATCATCAGGATGTTTTTTGTCAAAACACTGTAATTAACATATACTTGCACATGTAATGACATATCAGGGTCATAGCAATGTCAAAGTGGCTCCAGCCAGCCGCCACCTTCACAAAGGATGGCAGGAAGAAAGGATAATTTATAACTAGTGGCCCCACAGCCGGCTCTGCCTTTTCAATACAAGGGTCAATACATTACATCAAAGACAATCACCGATAAAGCTGGCCACTGACCTAAATCACTGGTCACCGAACTAACCAAGGTCGCACGCTACGAGAGATGTCTTAGTATGAGTAGTTACTTTCACACTTGGCAGTGTGTGAGTAAGACTAATATAAACTTCACCCACTGGAGGAGGGGATCATTATATCAGTAGCGACAGTATCATCAGTATCACCAGTATTATCATTATATCACTATAGCTTGAGTCTATCAGTATATATCATTACAGTACGAGAGCGCGTCCCTATACAAGGTTAAACTTATAATTATTTTCATAGTTGTGCATATTAGTTATTTATTTTAATCATTTTAAATTATTTGTTGTTTATCTCCTATTGATTTCTAATTATTTCATGTTAATAGTTACCATTTCTCACATTTAAATTATTGTAAAAATATAGTCTAGTTTTATAAATTCAGTGTTAGTAATTCAAGCAATAACTCTCTAAACTAACTTCCGCCTAATAAATCTCTCTTCAAGACATCTAACTTCATACCTCAGGAATCACGACAATTGATTCCACTACACACAGAGAAAATTTAGTTGATACAATCAGTGAGAGATGGGCGAACGCCCGAAACCGGTCGATGACCACAAAAAGAAGCAGGCTATATAACAGAAAATATTTCTGATGATCTACTTATCTATTTCTTTACCCAGTAGTGTTTAATACGTTCTCCTATTTTATATATTTAATAAGTTTATCTGTTTGTTATTTATACCTATACAAAGTGCAAATGACATAGTGATTTTCTTGCTAAGTAGTATAAATTAATTCATTTTTCCACATTATTTTTGTTGTTTTTCTTGTATCCATTTATATGTTTATTGTTTCATATATATATTTTTTTGTTTTTTCTTCTTTTACTTCAATAAAGTTTTAAATTCATATATTGTGTTATTCATTTTTACTAACTGATACGTTTTTATAAAATAAGTTTTTTTTTTTTTACGGTTCGGCTAGAGGGGCGCCAACTAAAGTTTTGCATACAAGTGCCGGGTTCTAGGGGACGCGCCCCTAGACATGTTCATCCGAGAGAATTCCTTCGACAGCGGCTTCAACAGTTTAACTCCATGTCTTTTTATCACTAATATTAACGTATTCATTTGTGATGTTACGGCCATCTATTTGTTTCTACTTAATTTTGTTTAGATGGTAGAATCAACTATGATAACCACACCTCTCTCCCAAAAGCCCCCTTAAATGACTTCACCAGGAGAAAGCTTTCAGATAAAAGTTGTAGCTCTTTGTATGTGTAGTTCACATTCCTAGTTTGAAGAAAATCGTCGGAGCCGTTTTCGAGAAAATACCAGAAAACTGAAAAATACATTTCAGGGAAAAAGCTCTTCCGGTCATCCGATTTTTTCCAACTCGGAATTTCAACAACACATTTAATTTTAATTAATATTATTTAGATGACAGAATTGTATAAAAAAACTGAAATAGCACTCTAGTGGAAAACTTAACCCAATCCCATCCTCCAAAAATGGCCTTATATGAATTTTACCGGTGAAAAGTTTGAAATAAAGTTGTAGCTCTTTGTATGTGTAGTTGATATACCAAGCTTAAAAAAAAATCGTCTAAGCTATTTTTGAGAAACTTGCAAAAAAAGTAATAAAACCAACTACTAAAGTGGTACTTCCGGTTGAGGAATTTTGACAGATAACGTACTGTCAGATCCCATGATGATACCTAAACGGAATATCAAGTTTCAACTTTTATCAGTTTTTCGTTTTTGAGCTATGCTGTTCACATACACATACACACACACACACACACCACACAACCACACAGCCGTTTGCTAAAACCACTTTTTTTGACTTCCCAACCCCAAGAGGACCTCAAAAACAGAAATTTTCCAGGTGAAACTCGGTATCTTGGAAAATTGGACACGTTTACAATACTCCTCTTCCTAAGAGTAAGAGAAGTAACCCTGGCAGGAGGTCGGTGAACTGGTGCCGTGAAAGGGTTGCCCAGATCTGTGAGTAAGTCGCAACAACTTACAAGTTACTTCCTTGGCCGAGTTTATGTCGACTACACGTGTAGAGTTGAATATGGGGAGGGGCCCCTTAGGGCATAGTGTTTAAGGCCTAGCTCGATGCATTGCTGGAAGCGAACTCCAGGCTATGCTCAGTTGTATGGGGGGGGGTTTAGCCGGTAGGCATATTTATATGGAGTCCGGCACATTGATGTGCGTTTGTAGCACTTCCCCCCTCTTTAAAAAAAAAAAAAAAAAAACTAAGGAGTAAGTAAAAATATTGTGCAATTGTGCCCGCCTTTGCGTGAACATTTCGGATTTGATTGCTGTGGTAACTCAATGGGTTGTCCAAACAACGAGCGCAAAATAGTGGAAAGCTGCAATATTTAGTAGCTATCATCGTTACGAATGTCAAAATCACTGCTATGGGATTCGCCAAACCACGAACCCAGATGGCCCGCATGTGCGCTAATCGAAATCGCTGGCCTTGTCATTCCATAGAATGTTACTCTGAGATTACTTTATTTATCTTTATCATTATTATATAACTGGGTGCCTATCAGCCTGGGACCTAAGCGTATGTGGCTTTTATCCCCCCCAACTTCCCCTCCAAGTTATCCCCCTAATTAATTTTCCCCAGTAGTCTACCGGTTTGTCTACAGTATCCTAAAATATCTTCCAGCTCAGCTCCAACCCTCCCAGACAGTTCCGCGAGAGTGATGCCCTCCCAAATACGCAAAACCTAGTACTAGCAAAACGGGGACACTGACATAAATGGTGATACACCGTTTCCCTAACTCCATCATCACAGTTCTGACATATGGGTCCTTCCTTTATTATGCAAATGACTAGACACCCATGTGTGTCCAATCACTACACCCACCAAGGTCCTCAGTCATATCCTACTAAGGGACAGGAGATCGACTGAAGTTCCCTGCTTAGTCCCTTTGATAAATCATTTAGCCTGGAGGCAATTCTGCATGTCCTCCCAGCATTTCTCTAAAAACCCTCGTCTCCCAAAGTCTAATGTGATTATCACAGAACCTCTTAGTGACGGCCAGGGCTGGCTCGGGACCACAAAAAGGTAAGGAGGATTAATTTTGTAGTTTACAAACACACAGACATACAAGCAAATTGGCCAAAAAAATACTGGTTAACTCTCTTAATCAAAAATACCGTTTTACTAATTTTTTTTCAGTTTTTAGGCTTCAACAGACTTCAACTTTATGACCATATTAACAAGTGTAAATTGTGTTCTAAATGTTGGTCCGGAAATTTAAGATTTAAAGGAAGTTCTGGAGTAGCTGAATCTTTTCGAATTCAATGTTATGGTTCCAGTAACTAACTACAGAGATTAATAAAAAATAAAACATTATGTAAAATTATCAAATTCACTCAAAATTGTTTAGTTCCAACTTGTAAACTTATGAAGAATTTTGTTTAAAAAAAAAAGTAGTCCGCTTCAAAAATATGCTCATCATTTTTAAGTTGTGTTAATTTTGTTTAATAAAATTTAATAAAAATGGTACATTGTTTACAAAATATTTTAAGTTGTTTTTTTTTATAAAACTATGAAAAATTGATCCAATCAATATTCAAAATAAACAATTCTTCCATAATTGTTCCTTTTCAGCTGAACAAGGATCATGCAATTATTAACTTATTATATTTTATATTAATTTCATGGGAGCGCAATAGGGTGGCGAAATAGTAAAGAAAAATGTATTATTATCCATTTTGTAGAACAACGTTTTCTACGTGCTATGGTTTAGATATTTTACCGAACGGTCTTAAAAGCACTCTCATTAAGCTATAGACGGTGAAGGGAGTTACTAAATTGTAACATACGGTCAAAATGCATTATCCACAGTAGAGAAGGCTTTTATTACTATAATAGTGTGAAAACAACCCAGACCGGAGAGGCATATGGCTGGGCTACACTATACGGACAGACCTTATGCATTATGCTTTATGAATTCTCTTTATAGTTAAAAGTCTGTAAAATTACTATTGTTTTAAAGGGTTTCCTACTTGAATTTATAATTACCATTATGTTTATATACTATACTGTATATATGAAGTGCCTAACAAATTTTATATAAAAAATTTATAAACTTGAAAATTTCATTATAACATATTTAAAATGTAGCGACAGTAAATAGAATATTCTATGTATAAATCTATATACAAAACTAGGAGTGAGAGAATGAAATAATGCATTCATTTCAGCCAGTTTGGTTTTCATAGCGTCTAAGTATAGCAAAATTAAGATAATAGAGTGAATTCATGAGTTTTAAGAGGTTGATGATCTCCCATGAGACATTAAAATTAGAAACAGTGAGTTTGTATTAAATGCTGCATTGCGATTATAGTGTTAAAAGTATTTTGACTTCACACTTTGTTCTCTAAGGTACAAAGTTTTCATTCATTATAATAGAATAAGAAGTAGGAGGACATGTCAAAAAGTTACTTACCTAGCATAAAAGTTGTTGTCTTAAATATTTATTTAAGTTGCAGATAATTTCATTCACATACTCAACACCAAAAGTCCTTACTTCAACATCCATAATTTCTACCAATCAGTTGCATAATACAGTGATAATGCACCACCTTATTGCCATTGAAATGTTGTTTGTTGGGTGTGATGTGTTGTAGAGTAGTGGTAGTGTGTAGCACGAGCGGTTTAGTAAAAGAGCTTGTAAGTATATATATTTAAGAGTGAAGTATTAGAAATAGTCAAGAGATCACACTGTTTTTAAAATAGGTATATTCTCTAAGTGAAATTAAGTTACTTTAAAATATCACAATAATATGCTTATAATTATACTGAAATTATTTGGAATAAACTCTTATGTTATAACTTGAACTGACACAGTTCTGATGTGTTCTCCTTGGTGTCTACAACAAAACTGTCATGTTTATGAAATTAAGTATTTATCTAGATTAAATGTAAAGCTCTTATGTTTTAACTTAAAGTGGCATTGATTTTTTTGAGAGCGATTCCTGAAGGAAGTGTTCTGGCTTTGAAAGTAGAATGCCGACTGTCCGAAAGAATGCCTTCTCTTACAAAACAGTTGGCCAAGTGGCATTGTATTAATTTAACGGTTTCTTGCGCCTTTGTCTCTTGGTTTGCATTGACCTAGATTATAGTATACCTGGCTCTATCCCCATCACTAAATACACTATTTGACCTATCTAATTTTCACAAAACTATTTCCCAAAACTATTATTTTTCCATTTCGTTTTTTCACTACACCATCGATTCAAATATTGTCGAAAGAATGTGTTTTATTTGGTTTGTTTCAAATTTAAAAAAAAATAGAAGCTGTGTCCGTGTAAATATTTTAATCATTCAGTATAGAACTAATCTCTATATTATTAAATCTCTTCCAGTATGAAAATAATTGATGTATTAATTATTCAACTTCAACTCAATCAGTATGAAGATATAATATGAAATGAACCAATTTCATTCGCCGCTAATTTTTTTTTATTGTAATTTGATTATTGAATCGTGCATTGTTTTCACTATAAAACAAAGGTGTTGTAATTCTAATTAAAATAAAAAAAATAGTTTTTTTTTAAGGCACGTCAACATCTATGGTCATTGGCGCCCGAAGGATTCTCAGTGTTCTACCTGTCTCTCAGAAGTCATGAAAAATATTCGTATGTTCTAGTATAAATATGGGAGTGGGGAATTGTCAACCTACGTAGCACTAGGTAGAGAATGATTAAATTGTAGAGAGATCAATGTATTTGAAAAAACACAATTGCAATTTAACGTTTCAGATCCCACAGAACCACCTTAAAAAAATGTTTTTCAGTTAAATTTTATAAATATAAGGTGAAATATTTTATGCCTTTGCAATTTATATTTCAATTAAAGGATATCTTATAGTCGTTTTCGAGGAAATTCCAAAAAAAAAAACTCAAATCAAAAACTATTCTTTAAAAATCGCACTTTCGGTAAATTTACTGTCTTCAACTTTGAAATTTTAGCAATGTTTCTAATGTATATTAACGTTGGAGTGGTGACAGAATCATAAATTGTACTGTAGTGGTACTTTAGAGAAAAGCTTAACCCTACTGTTACCCCAGCTCTCCCCCCCCCAAAAAATCAATTTTCCCGGGATAATGTTTGAAATAAAAGTGTTCGGTATTTGATAAAAGTGTGTAGATGAGTAGTATAGGAAGTTTTTGAAGAAAATCGTTGAAGCTGTTTTCGAGCAAATCGTGAAAAACTGTCAGTAAAGTCGCCGCCACACTACCAATTGATAGATTTTGCTCGAAACCTATACAGAATATCAAGTTTGAGCTTCTTGCGATTTTTTGTCTTCGAGATATTCTGTTCACACACACACACACACACACACACATACACACACACACACAGACGCGCGTACACATGGAGACCATTCGCTAATGTCCTACTAGGAGTGAGAGAAAATAAAAATTACTTAGTAAAGTTATAGAAGAAAGTGGAAATATTACCAATCTTCATTTTAAGTAAATATTAATGTTGCATTATTCTATAACAGTTCGTCTCTTAAACACAACGCATATTGAAATATTAATGTAGTTAGTTATATAGTATAATGCAAATAAAAAATTCATTTGTTTCTAAGAATAGGACTGATTATATGAACTTTATTATGTAACGCTAAAAATCGTGTGGTAAACACCCCTATAATTATTTTGATATTTTATGTTTCAAGGTGATGCTTTGTCTGGAAATTAAAAAATGAAAAAAAAAAAAAATATTAAACGTTCAAAGAGAAATAAAGTGATAAAATTTTTGCTTTTGTTCTGCAAAAGATTTCGTTCTTCGAAATCAAGTATACAAGTAAAAATACTATAAAGTTAGGAATCTAAATGGAAATTAAACAACCAAATGCTGTTTAAATAGCTAACTATACGTATACTAAAATATAAAATAATCTCCACTTTTAAAACTTAACAATGATTAAGATTTTTACAAATTTAAAGTTGGTAGCAATGGAAAATAAAAGCTGAGAAGTTTACTATCAAAAATCGTATACATATTATTGTTAATAATAAATTTTTATTTATAATTTTATTATAAATAAAATTAATATTAATATAATATAATTAAATAATATTAATAAAATTTTATTTATAATTAATTTTTATTTATTTATTTTCTGTTTTCTGGTTTTGTATTTTTCAGTAATCTGCTTGAAATGAGTTTAATTAATTATAATATGAACTTTGCATTTGGATTCCATCATTATCTTTAATTAGAGAGCTTTCCAAAGTTAGCTGAAAAAAAAAAAATTAAGTTAAAGACCATCTCTTAAAGCATTATCAATTTTTCAAACAAAGGAAAAAAATTTAAAAAATCATTAGGAAAATTGCCTTTTATACTTGTCTGTTCTCTTTGTTTCTACAATAATCTTGAACGCTTTTTATTTGTTAGCGCTGAACAGAATTTCAGCAAACTATAATTCATTTAATGACCTGTCAAATTTTAAATGTAATTATAATGATAAAAAAAAAAAAATTGATTATATAGATTATTAAAATGGTGTCTAAAAAGAGTTTTGTAATATTTAAGGTCGACTTCAAAACATCAATGATTGGAACAAAGTTTGTTTAAAGTATTATTTTAAGTAGATTCATAGTTCTGTATTATTATTTTTTTTTGCTCCAGTACAAATATTAACAGAGAGTCAACAAACTTCCTTGTTTCACAAGCTTGGGATTGATAAATAATGATAAAAAGTAAAAATAGAGATTAATTGTGTGTGTGTGTGGGGGGGGGGATTTCCCATAGTATTTTCCGCCAAATAAATAGACATCTAATTGTATTCTTGCACAGGTCTCTGTCATTAGTATTGTAATGATGATGTGTATAGGTAGCCAGCGGCGCGAGCGCTCCAGCGAAAAGGGCCCGCATGCCTGCCCGAGACAGAATGCAAGAATAATCAAGAACACACTGGCAGTTCAAACCAAATATACTCTCCAAGAGAAACCAAGTTACTTTGAACATCACAATAGTCCACAATAACCTCCCACAACGCAATACTGGTATATGATACTGGTCTGACGCTTTCACCTTGATTTCTAGCACAAGTCTGTCTTTTTTGAACTGAACTATTTGAAAGCTGATGGCTCTCTCTATTCTTTGGAATTGCTCTCTCTCTAGCGGGGGAATTTTTTTGTACAAAAGGTTTGCCCTAACGGGATTTTGTGCCTTTGTTTTTCTATTTAGTATGATCCCAATTTACAGTACCTGATACTAAAATACACTCTTCTTGAAGTTAAATTCACATTATAAAATATTCTAAATTATTTTTAAAAACTATTATTTTTCATTTCGTTCTTCCACTACAGTATCTTCTTCAGCTAATCTCAGCATGCCATGTCTTCATAACTGTATCTGCCCAACTAAACTTCGGCCTTCCTCTTTGTCTTCTGCCGTTAAGCGTCCATTTCAAATTTTTTGGGGGCATTCTTCAATCCTCCTTCTGACATGGCCAAACCATTGTTTGTCCCTTACTCTTATAATGGGATTGTTGAAGGAGAGAAATGATCTGGTTAGAATGAATTAACAAAATATGGTTAACACTGTATAACATAATAAGTGACACTGGCTGCCTGGACTTTACGTTTGAAAAATGATAGATTATGGTAGAGTGGTAAAGGTTAATGACACGTAGTGATTGGCTGTATGAACTCAGTAGTATGAACTATGTTTTATATCTGTCTCCCGTCGCTATATTTATGTGGTTTCTCCCACTCTAGACCGAGAGAGTGGTCCTGTCTCTCTTTCTCTGCTACTGATACTCTCTTTGGATGCTATTACACTCTAATGTCGCCAAAATATCCCCCTTACCTCTATTATTTCTCTAATAGTCTCGTTTCTTATGTTTTCTATTCAAGACTTCCTAGCACAACGTCGTAGAAAATCGATTTCAGCTGCCTAGAGCTTCTTTTCTTCATTGCTACCTCTGGTTCAAGTTTCTTCGCAACAGTACAACATAATGCTTTGCACTATGGATTTAGAAATTTGTTTTTTCGTACTTTTTAGGATGGTCTTGCTCCGTAGTATAGAAATGAGCATGCTGATGGCTCGATGACCCACACTTACTCTTTTCCATATGTCATTTAGGAAAAGCAAATAGAGATTTCTTGAAATAGATCAATCTATTGATGCGCTCTTTTATCTTCAATGTCAGATATATAATGCCTCTAATCTTCTACACCACGGATCTCTCCTAAGAATCAGTCTTTACATGGACTACCCTCTCTTTCAATGTCGTCAAATCTTGGCCTAACTCAGGGTCTTCTACCTTTAGTTTTATCTTCTTCAAAAGGACGTTAATGGCTGATGTTGCTTGAAGACGTTACTTTCTTGTTTCTCACTCGCCTATAACATGATCAAAATAAATCTTTTTTTTATCTGGATTTTAGTTTCTACTGTAATGGGATCCGAAGCATTAAAGATTAATAATTTCCGAAAACGATTCTAATCAAAGATGCGAAGAACGAAGAATCAAACATTAGTTACTCCCTACCTAGGCCATATTAGAATGCGAGGATTCCATAAATAGAGACGAGATAGCTGTACAGGAGAACAGTTTTAGAACAGTTTATAACGAGTTATCGACACCAGTCAGCAAACATCATTCTACTTACTTTTAATAGTCAGTCTATCTCTCTTTTAATTATTCTCTTACTACCTAATATTGGAGAATAACAGGGCAAAATCCTTGCAGTTTGTGTTTCCTATTTATTATACAGTATTCAGCTCATCTACTAATTTATTTCTTCTTCATCATTCCTAAATTCATTCACTCTACTTCTTTTTCTCGTATCTATTACACTACCCACCTTTTTATTAACTTATTACTTACTTTGCTAGACCTGGTCCAACTTTCATGCAAGTTGGATTAGGCCATAATTCGGACTAATACTAAGGGATAAATGAGAACATTATCTTGAATATAGCCAATTTAACTGCTTTACTAATTAGTCGTTTATCTGTTGCAATGTTAGTGAAGTGATCAGTACTTACCATGCTGTTCTGCCTGGTCTACCTGCACTGTCTGGGCATCTGTATAAGCCTGTCTAGATCTGTATATTTTAATGGATTGTGTTATTCCTACTCCTATTATGGATTTACTATTCCTACTTCCTAAAAAAAAAGGTTTCATTTAGTCATTTATTTAGATAGAAAATTAGCAAATAGGCTGCAAAAGTCTAGAGAAACAATTAGATGTGTTCATGTTTTTTTTTGCCGTCATTGGTGTCCGAAACTTTCTAGTTGTAATCCCAGCCTCCGTCGATAGGGAACAGACAACATTGCCAAAAGAGGCTTGTTTGTAGAGCAGGAAACTCAGCCTCGACTAGGTTCTCCACGTCCCGAGTCCAGTCTTCTACAGCTAAGTTACTTCCACCAAATAATTTGGTGTATTAATCATACCACTGAATTTTGCTATAATTATTTCTTCGCCACTGTTTTTTTGTTCAGTTTTCCACTTTTTATTTTTATTAAAAAAATCCTGTCATTTATTTTCATTTCTTATTAGTTAGGAATAAGACTGAAAAACATACAACAAAGCAGTGGATATTCCTGCATAACAATTGGAAATGAAGGAAATTTCTAAATATTTCTCCCATTACTTGTTTCCAAATCTCGGCTGTTTTTTTTTTTACATTCCAATTACAACTCCCTTAAGTTTCAATGCATCCTTTTTTTCCCAATTATTTTTGGAATAATAAGGATAAAAAAAAAAACACGAAAATACCAAATCGGCAAAAATATATGCTTCAGGAAATAAATTTAGTTGTGGTAAGTTGAGGGCGTAGAAAAGGACCCTGGTAACGAACGTTCTGATCTGAAAAATTGGATATTTACATGGAACCTAACAATATTTTGCTGAGTTATGTCAAAAAGAAATTTTCACAGAAATCCTATATTATTTATATTATTTTTCATCAATAATATAGTGGTTTAACGTTTACCATAAAAACAAAAAAAAGGACAAGGAAATAAAGCGAGTAATATCGATTAGAAAAGAAATTTTTGGCGCCTTTTTTTAAGAGGAAGTATTGGGAGCGCGTCAAATTTTTTATAATTGAGTTTTCATCGGAGTTTTCGAAGTCTCCTGAGTACGAAATAATGTTTTTAACGAAACAAAGGTCTGTAAGTGTATGATTGTGTATGTGTGTGAACAAAAGAACTCAAAAATTTAAGTTAATCGAAGGAATAATGAATTCGACTTCAAAGAATACGTTTTCGAGTTTTATGGAATTTCCTCGAAAATAGCTACAACTATTTTCTTTAGACATCGAATACTCACTCACTGCACCGATAAAAAGGAGTATCACTTTTATATAAAACATTTTTCCCCCAAAAATTGATTTTTGAGAGTTTTCGTGAGTAAGTGAGCAAAGTTTCAATTTAAACTGCACATGTTTTATTGGTTTTGATAGAGGGCACTCCATACAAGTCCACACATGCTTAAAAATAAAACCCTTTCTATTTTTTTTGACGTCCAGCTAAACTAAATTTTGAAAAACAATGCAATTTTAAAGAAAATTCGTTAATTAAATTTTATGAATGGACTAAAGTCGTGTGAGTATTTCGTATTTCTCTTTCTTAAAAAAAAAAAAAAAAAAAATCTGGTGTGAAACACTCACACAACTTTCTCTTACTCCAGTTCTCAAAATTATAATTGACAAATTTTATAGTTTGTGTACCAAATTCGTCGAAAACTGAAAAACTGTTCAGTAAAAGCGCACTTCCGGTTTACTAATTTTCTTGAAACACGGAATTTTAGCAATCAATTTATTTCTAATTAATTTTGTTTTGATGATAGAATTGTATAATCAACTATCATAGCACTTTAGAGGAAGTTATAACCCCACCCCCTCCATTAAAATGAATTTTCCCAGAGAAATGTTTTAAATAAATGATGTAGGTCTTTGTATTTTTAGTTTATATAGGTAGTTTCAAGAAAATCGTCAGAGCCATTTTTGTGAAAATCGTGAAAAAATTAAAAAAATCATTTAGTAAACTGATAAAGTAAACGCACTTCCGGTTATCCGATGTTTTCAAACTCGGAATTTCAACAACATATTCAATTCTAGTTTTAACATTATTTAGATGTGGCAGAATTGTCTAAGTTAATCGTAAACTAAAATAGCACTTTAGATGAAAACTTAACCACACCCCTCCTCAAGAAGTGCCCTTAAATGAATTTTCCCGGGGAAAGTGTTACAAATGAAAGTTGTAGTTGTTAGTATGTGTAGTTAAAATAACAAGTTTGAAAAAAATCGTCTAAGCTATTTTTTTTGAGAAAATTGCAAAAACGTAAAAAAAAAAAAAAAACTGGTAAAATGGTACTTTCGGTTGAGGAATTTTGACAGAAGACCCACTGTTGGATCCCATAGTGATAACTAAACGAAATATAAAGTTTCAACTTTTATCAGTTTTTCGTTTTTGAGCTATGCTGTTCACATATACATACATCGACGCACACACACAGACCATTTGCTAAAAACCACTTTTTTGGACTCAGGGGGCCTCAAAACGGATATTTCCGGTGAAAACTCAATATCGAAAATTTGACACGATTACAATACTTTCTCTTACTAGGAGTTACAGAAAGGAAAAAAAAACAATTTTATTAACACTCTTCACTAGAAATTTCATCGAGTAAAAAATAATTGTTTACTACTTTCTTAATTAATTTTTCTTGTTGAGTTTTTTTTTTTGTGTACAATCAAAAAACATTGAAAGTACGTTTGTATTTTGTCAGTGACATGTTCAATATAACTAAACAGTTTTCAGATAAAAAAACTCTATTTTTATTTTTCTTTTACGAGCCACTTTCCAGCATTTAAAGAATTGACGCAATTTATTAATTAGTAACAATTTCGTGTAGTAATAACTATAGATAACATGTGCGTAACGATTTGATAAAATATTTAATTAAAGGCTCGTTGCAGTTAAGTAGTTGTAATAAAAAACATTAAAACTAGATTGTTTTCAGGATGTTACTTAGCATGTTACTGTTTAAAAATGGATTACAATATGTTATGGTGTTGAAAAAGTAAGAAACTATCTCACGAACTACTGATTTAAGAAGTATGATTATTACTTGTTAAAAATATTACCTCCAAGAATTTGTATAAAGTGCGTGGACAGTGTCTTGAATATGTGTGAACACTGATTTTATTTTGTGCAAATCTGTGTTAGGATACTATTATTGAGACATAGGAAACCCGAAATCAATCGATGACCACAAAATGAAATAGGTTGTCAAGGAAAAATTGTCTGTCTATTGAATACTTATTAATGACTCTTGTATATAATCTGTTGGCACAATAAACCTAAGGTTGCTGCGGTGCTGGTATATTGTCCTCCCGATTTGCTAATATAACCCGTTAGTGACTATTCCTATACTTCTTTTTGCTCATGTAAA
>JAAEAF010008504.1:0-35413 GCA_011037195.1 Triatoma infestans
TTTTTGTTCATTTTAATACATAAACTTTTTTTTTTTACGTGTACAATGGCAGAAAGATTGGGACGAAAATAAACCGCTATTTTATCGTTTAACAACGAAATTCTATTTACACGAAAAAAAATTTCGGCCCCCACCAGTTTAGTGTTAAATGCTTTTCATTGTATTTGTTGACCGCTGATGAATTAATTATGTCATGAAGCAGTTTGGTGAGGATCGGTCAATAAAGAAACATTCAATTATACCAACATTTCGACAGAGTTTCCTGTCTTTATCCAGGCTTTAATATATAGATAGTCGTGAAGTTATGGAGAAAGAATTTTTTAACATACAAATTTGTTACAACGCAGAAATACAAAAAAAAAAAAATTAGAAGTTACTAGTTTCTTAAAAAAATATCATTTCTCTAGATGATTATCATTTCTGTAGACAACTAACTAGTAACTTTTAATTTTCTTTTTTATGTTTCCGCGATTTAACAAACATGTATGTGTTTAAAAATTATTTCTCGGCATCTTCACAATGAAATGTGATTAGTGATGCTGTGTGTTTGTGTGTTTGTAGTGGCTTGAGCGGTTTTGTAAAAGGGCTTGTAAGTATATATGTTTAAGAGTGAAGTATTAGAAATAATCAAGAGATCACACTTTAAAATAGATATATTCTCTAAGTGAAATTAGGTTACTTTAAAATACCACAATAATATGCTTATAAGTATACTGAAATTAATTGGAATAAACTCTTCTGTTATAACTTAAACTGGCACAGTTCTGATGTGTTCTCCTTGGTGTCTACAAAAAAACTCTATTGAAGGAATGTCTTACACTGTTCTATCCATTAGTAACCTAAATTACTAATATATCTTAAGACAGTTTTAGTTTTAATTTATCAGTTTTGGCCAAGATATAAACAGAAAACTGTTAAAAGACCAACATATATGATCTTGATTTGAGAGAAATTTTCAATAGACAACGTAAAAAAATCATATTAGCCAAGATAAGATATTATATCAGATATCTATATCTTAAATTTAGTTTTTTGTATAAATAATTGGACATAATAGTAAAAATCTATTACCTATTCATAAAACTATGATATTCATAAAGTGATCATTATAAACATAATGGTACATTAAAATATATGAATATTATACCGGGTTAAAGAGGGTTTCTAGTTTGAAATATATTGTGGTAGTTTAGCAATAGGGAGGATCTTATTTGTGTTGTGAGCCATAGCGATATCGTTGTTAAGCATAAGACTGTACAATCACATAGTAAAGAGAAGTAGTATAGAATAGGGGAATGTCGAGGGATAATATCCCATAAAGGGGTCAGGAACAATTTACTAATGGAACCAGAGGTGGTGACTGTGGCGTTGGTGGACACAAAGCTTGCTGGTGCAGAACAGACGAGGACGGTTAGAAGAAAGGTTGGTATACGGATGTGATGGATGGCGGCCCCGGGGAAACAGGGAAAGGGCTTGAACATACAAGTGAATAAAAACGTTTTGTTGGCGCCTCTGTTACGGACTGTTACAATAAGTGATAAATGGAAAGGGAACTTTCTATGATGTTAGATAGGGAAGGGGAATCTAACTGGTGGAAAGGTTTATATTATGATTTGATTTCATTCATAAAGGTCAGTCAAATTTTCATTCATTTATCGACTACTATAGGTTAATAAGCTTTAATATTGAATCTAATAATAAACCATATTTATTCAATTAAAACAGTCATATTGTAAATAAATAAAGTGTAAACCAATATTAAATGATCATTATCAATCACAAAATTGTGGAAGAAGGTAATTATTAATAAATGTATGTATCGTAATAATTTTGCTCATTCAGTATAATTCAACAATAACTTTAATATTCGATCATGTAATCATGCACAGCCATGAATTTAATGATCAGTGGAAAATACCTGTAAATTTGCATTATGTTTGTCACTTTGGTAAAACGAATTAATTAACAAGTAAGAAAGTATTATAATCGTGTCAAATTTTCGATATCGAATTTTCACCGGAAATATCTGTTTTGAGGTCCCCTGAGTCCAAAAAAGTGGTTTTTAGCAAATGGACAGTGTGTGTATGTATTTATGTATGTATGTAGCTCAAAAACGAAAAACTGTAGAAATCTCTATGGGCTCTGACAGTACATATCTGTCAAAATTCCTTAACCGGAAGTACCGCTTTACTAGTTGGATTTTTTTACTTTTTTGCAAAGTACGGCTTTCTCAAAAACGGCTCCGACGATTTTCTTTAAACTTGTAACATCAACTACACATACAACGAGCTACAATTTTTACTTGAACCATTTCTCCGAGAAAATGCATCTAAGGGCACTTTTGGGGGAGAGGTGGAGGTTAAGTTCCCATCTAAAGTGCTATTTCAGTTTAGTAGACAATTCTGTGATCTAAATAATGTTAATGATAATTAAATATGTTGTTGAAATTCCGAGTTTGAAAAAAAATCGGATAACCGGAAGTGCGTTTACTTTTCCAATTTACTAAATGATTTATTCTCTTTTTAGCAATTTTCTCATAAAATGGCTCCGACGATTTTCGTGAAATTTCGTATATAAACTAAACGAGCAATGATCAACAACTTTTATTTAAAACATTTCTCTGGGAAAATTCATTTAAGGGCACTTCTAGGGGAGGAGTGGGGTTATATTTTTTCTCTAAACTGCTATCACAGTTGATTATACAATTCTGTCATCCAAACAAAATTAATTAGAAATAAATAGATGGCCAAAATTCCGAGTTTTTACTGAAAAGTGCGCTTTTACTGAACAGATTTTTCAATTTTCGACGAATTTCATTAAATTTGGTACCCAAACTATAAAATTTGTCAATTATAATTTCGAGAATAGGAGTAAGTTAAAGCTGTGTGAGTGTTTCACACCAGATATTTTTTTTTTTTTAATCCAATTTTCACTGGAAATACACCTTTTTTTATTTAAGAAACTGTTGTGTGTGTGTGTGTGTGTGTGTGTGTGTGTGTGTGTTTTGGGTCAAGAAAATAAAAATCGCATCAATATCAAACGTAGTGATTACACTATTTGGATATTACTAGCAAATCTGGATCTGAAGGTTTAAGTCAAATTTCTTAATTGGAAATACTCCTTAGTAAGAGGAAGTATTGTAATCGTGTCAAATTTTCGATATCGAACTTTCACCGGAAATATCTGTTTCGAGGTCCCGCTTTGAAGTACTCCGAGTCCAAAAAAAAGTGGTGTTTAACAAATGTATGTGTGTTTATATGTGGACAGCATAGCTCAAGAACAAACTTGATATTCCGTTTGGGTATCACGTGAGATTCGATGTTACGTTGTCTGTCAAAATTCCTCAACCGGAAGTATCACTTTACTGAATTTTTTTGTTTCACTTTTTCGCAATTTTCTCAAAAAATTGCTCCAACGATTTTCTTTAAACACGATATATCAACTACACATATAAAGATCTAGAATTTTTATTTGATATATTTTGCCGGGAAATGCATTAAGGGCACTTTTGAGGCAGAGTGGGGTTAGGGTGTTGTTTAAAGTGCTATTTCAGGTTATTACACAAGTCTGTCATCTAAATAATATTACTTAAAGTTATTTAAGTTGTTGAAAGTACGATTTTGAAGAAAAACAGATGACCGGAAGTGTGTTTTTATTGAAAGGTATTTTTCAATATTCTGGTATTTTCTCCAAAACGGCTCCAACAATTTTCTTTAAACTAAGTATGTGAACTACACTTATAAACAGCTATTTGAAATATTTCTCCGGGTAAAGTCATTTAAACGGGCTTTCGGGTGATGGGGGTGGGGTTATGTTGGCCTCTAAAGTGCTAGGCTTAGTTTATTGTACAATTCTGCCATCTAGACAAAATTAATTAGAAATAAATAGATTTTTTCTGTACAGTTTTTTCAGTTTTTGTTATTTTCTCCATAAAAACACTGACGAATTTCATTAAATTTGGTATACTAACTATAAAGTTTGTCAATTACAATTTTTTGAAAACTGGAGTAAGAGAATGTTGTGTGAGTGTTTCACACCAGGTTTTTTTCATTAAGAAAAAAGAATTTGTATCTTTTTAATTTTGACCTATATTTCCAGTATGAATTTCAATTTGTTGTAGTATATTCTAAACATAAAACTGTACTGTACTTCTTTAGCTTATTAAAAGTACGAGTAATTACAGTAATTTAAATAATTGTTACTTTTCTCTGCTAAAACAGTAAAAAATAAAGATGAAACTTATGCTTTTAAATCGATCATTTTCATTTGAGCCACGGTATGTTAAGGCAAATGAATATTAGCTTCGTTTAAAGAAAATTGTTAATTTTTTGTTTTGTTTTGTTGAAGAGGCACGACAACTAAGGTCCTTTGCCCCTGACGTTCAGTCAGTGTATGCACTTAATCACACCTTCCATCCGACCAATCTTTCCAAGTGCAATTTCTGATACATGCTCAGATTTTCACATCAAATTAAATAGCTGATTGTCTCTAAGGAATTGTATTGTTTTGCCTACGCTACATTCATCATCATCTAGTGCCTCTTTCAGATTGTTTGGCATATTCAATTTTTCCCTAGCACTAACATTTTGTGGACATTCAATTAAAATGTGGCGGGCAATCAATGGTACCACACAAACATCACATATCGGTGGTTGTTCACTACGAAACGGTAGCTTTGTGTGTTGAAATAGTAGAGTAGCTTTGGATGTTAGCAAAGTATGGCCTAAGCGTAATCTTGCCAATACAACTTCTTCTCGTCGAAAAGCTCGTCATCCATTTCCTTGAAGAGTTCTTAAATTTCTCAGCTTGTTTGTAGTTGTCATGAATTCCCATTCTCTTCCATAAGGCAATTAGCTCTTTCTTCAGGTGATTTCTCCAATCACATGGCAGAATGAGTTCTTGTTTATTTGGCAGTAGTGCTGTTCCTTCGCTGCTTTGTCTGCGACTTCGTTATAATTTATTCCTACATGTCCAGGAACCCAAGGAACGTTACTACTTTATTTTTCAAGCTGCAGGTATGGAAAAGAGTATGTACAGGCTTTACCAAAGTGTTGGGCTATCCGGCTGAATGATTGATTGTAGAGCACTTTTTGAATCTGTGCATATTATGTACTTCTGTGCGTCACTACGAACTACATACTTTAATGCTTCATGGATAGCAAATAACTCGTTTGTGAAAATACTGGATTCGATCACTCAGGTGGAATCGATGCTTTATGTTATCAACCACGAATGCAGCACAAACATTGGTTGATATTTTGGAACCCCGTCGGTGAACACTTGCTTATAGTAGCCATATTTATTACTTATTCTTTCTAGGTATTTCTTCTTGTAGACATAATTCGGAGTGCTATCCCTCAGGTACTTGCTAAGAGTAAAATCTACTTTGGGTGCTTTTAACGTCCATGGTTCAATTTTCTGCGTTGCCAGTCTTACCAAGGACGGTGTCATTATATTATTTAGGTCGCAGAAGTTTCTGAATCTTATATCTAGCGGTTTTGTACTTGTACTTGCGCTACGGTAATGAACCATCTTCAAATAATGGGAAATGAACCCAAATTGTTAATTTGATAATATTTTATGCACTGCAATGAGAGAAAGTCATGTGGGTGTGTCACATCAGATTTTTACTTTCTCTCACTTTCTAATAAAAGCAAGTATTGGGATCGGTCCAATTTTTGAGGTTTTCTTCTTAGCATGAGAACTTTGGTTTTACCAGCCATTCTCCGGGCTTCATAATCCAACTTGCGGAAAACCTCCTTAATTGCAAACAGGGATCTCCCTAAGATGGCAGTGTCATCTGCATAGGCAAAAGTTTGTGATATTGTATTGAAAATAATTCCGCCTTGGTCTAATTCAGCTCTATTCACTGCAACTTGAAGTGCCTGATTAAAAAGCAGGGAGCCATTGCATCTCCTTGTCTCAGCTCAGATTTTACCTCAAACGAAGAAACTAAGGTGCCCTGTAAACTCCCTGACGTACATTTGATATCCTTACTATTTTGGAGGGATACCTATTTCCTCCATTGACATATAATAGCTAACCTTAAGATTGTAGCACATCAATCAATGAGCAACATCAATATGGACTTTCCATGTGGATGGACTACCAACTCCTTCGCGAGATCTTCTCGCAAGTCTGCCTTAGAGTTAATACCTGGTCTGTCGTGGGTCTGCTGCTACGAAAATCTCCTTGATAATCGCCCAAACGGCCTCTTAATATATGATCGAAAATTTTGTATGCTGCTGCCAGAGAGAAAATCCCTCTATAGTTTTTACATGTTGCGGGATCTCCTTTCGTTTTATAAATTGGCACAATGACTCCTTCGCTTCATTCCTTAGGTGCATTCTCTTCTTCCCAGATCTATGTTACTAAATTTTCGCATCTCTTTAGTCATTTCATAACCAGCAGCTTTAAAGAGTTCAACTGCTATTTGGTCAGCACCTGGTGAAATTTTTTTATTTACTAATTATTTCCTAATATCTTCGACTTCAGGAGAGAACACCTTCATCTGTTCCGGTATACTTCGATCCTTTTATACACTTTTCTACTTCCGCTATTGCGCTAAGAATATTTTGGAAGTGTCTTTTCCATCTTTCTTGGACTTCTCTCTCAAGCACTACCATTTCTCCATTTTCATTTCTTAACAGGAGTTCTCCTTGATTATAGTGCCCTTTTCCAAAAAAAAAATAAAATAATAAAAAATCAATTTTGTTGTTAAAGTTGTAAACCTCGTTACTTAAACAATGCATCTAATTATTCAATCTTTACTTTTTCTCGATCACCTTCCTCTTCTTCAATCTCACAACTTTTTTAGCATATTTTATAGCTAAATTTTTGCCTGCAATCCAGATAGGACAGACATTTGATTGTTAATATTTATAATAACAATATCATATTTTAACTTCACCAAGCGAAATTCTATTCAGATTGTACAATTATTTTATTACTGTTTGCGGCCCATAAATAGAAGAGCTACACGTGAGTTTAAAGTGAAAGCCGGGTATTTGAAACAGACAAAGTAGCACTTAAAATAATGAAATATTAAGCCAATATTCATTAGCAAATACCGCATATAGCGACAACTTACACTACTGTTCTATCTAGTTGCATTATATATTAAATACATTTACGTTAATGTAATAATATTATATATTATTGCATGATAATAATCTCAACAACAGTCAGAACTGATTTAGATATATGTTTTTGTAATTATATCTTTTGAAATGGAGATTAAGCTTTAAATGTTTTTTTTTTTTTAAACTCATTTCAGATTTCAGATTTTTTGTATTTAAAAAAGTAAAAGTTAAAACGAGGAAATACTTTTTTCTTTTTTGTTTTATTGTTGCAAGAGAGTGTATTGGAATCGTGTTGTAGGGTGTGCAATTTTTAAAGACTGGGGGGTCTGTTTCAAGTAGGATGTCATTTCAGCCAATCAAACTCAAGAAATAATCCTTCTGCGAGAACCAGTTGTACTTTATCAAGTGCTTATGGCTAAAGTGAATATTTTTTAGCTTCAAAAAGCACAACTTAGGTAGTCTATGGTCTTGCATACCAAGGAGTTTGTAGATCCAGAACAACGCTGATTTGACCACATTATAATTGGAGTTGAGCAGATCAAATTCAGTTCGTATAAGCCAGGCAGGTGTAATTTTATTTAACGAAAAGTGTTTTTTGTAAAACTCCTGGTGCGCTTTTTCTATTTCAGATAGATATCTCAACCCCCAGATTTAAACCCCATATAAGAGAGTACTCGTGGAAATAGCATCATTGGCCCCTACTTCTACATTCTAATTTGCCCTTGCGGCATATTTCTAACACTGAGCCAACAGCCCTGGATGCGGCTAATTTGGAAGCGAGGTGGAACAAACCAGAATTTGAGAATCTAATTCCCAAGTATTCAAAAGCTGATACAACTTCCACCTCCTCACACAAATAATACAATTTTTTAATTTTTTTTGGGCGGCCTTTATGGCAGCGTATAATTCTGGTTTTAACAATATTTACTTCCAGATGATTAATACTGGCATAGTTGGCAAGGATTTCAAGTTTTTTCGATAGGTCAGGCATCGAATCAACAAAAAAACGCGCTATCGTCTGCATGTAGCGAAAGAAGTATATCTTTAAAGTAAGTAAAGTAAAGTAAAGTAATGCCTATTTTTTCAGGCGGGCTTAACGTCCAACTACCAAATTAGGTGTCGTGGACGGGGGCGGAAGCACCTACTTTACTATTAACATTTTTTAAACAAATATAAAATTTAGTTATACGCTGGACTCGAACTGGGGTCCTCCCACTTACAAGTCTATGCTCATAACCAATACACCAACACCCGCCCCCAGAAGTATATCTTTACCTGGGGAAATTGGGATGCCAAAGGCACCTCTCGCTCTAAAGAATTCCTCTATGTCACTTGTAAGTTAAAACAGGAAATACTTTTTTTTCTTTTTTTATTGTTGCAAGAGAGAGAATTAGAATCGTGTTGAAGGGTGTGCGAGTTTTGATCAAGATACAGCATCCGGAAGTGCTTTTTATTGCCCTCGTGTCTTTTGAGGTGTCCATATTAACAAATTTGTTTTAGTAATTTCTGCCGGATTTCTTATTAGTGTCTAATACATTCTTGGGAGCGAAAAAGCACCTTTGTTGTTTGAGATATCGTTTTAATTACTTCCTCTAAATTTTCTGTTTTTCTTGATGGAGCTGTTTTTCATTGCTATTCCGACAAAATTTAATTTTGTTTTGTGTTTTGATTAGAGAGAGAAATGAGGCAATAAACTCTTAAAAATTTGATTTATCCCCTACAGAGAACTTTGTACAATAGACATGTCAGCATGGTTTAACTTGTATCTGTTTCTTTATGGATTTTTCTTTGGATGGAAAATAATGTCTCGATCATTTTTTTTTTTAAACGTTACAATGAATTTAAAACTCGGAACAGTGTGCCTAAGCGGAAGTTTTGTTGGAAGAAGGACAGAATTATCGAAATATTGAGCATTTGTTACAATGTACTCAAGGATTGTACAATGTTGTAGGGAGATAGGGAATAACAGCAGAAGGTCTGCATTAGGCAGAGTGAGAATCACGAACGAGGTTCAAGTTTGTTTCATAGTGCTGGGAACGTTTCGGGACTGCTTTCAAATTGCTACAAGATTATATCAACTCCTTCGCGAGATTTATACAGTTCAGGTGAGCAAATGAACCATACACATAAACTCACAGAGACCTGCCACAATTGTTCTCTGAACTTCTCATTCAGCATCGAGCACCATGACTTGAGTTTGCTCTTCGACACCTTATTTGGACAGTGGAACCATGGAGAAGTGTCTGTTTTTTTACATGAGTCTGCCTTCAGTTAGCAGATGGACGCGAAAGAGTATGAAGAAGGCCAGGAGAGAGATTAACACCCTACATTTTGTCATCATTTTGTATGCCATTTCTATGGAGTTCGTTATCATCGTACGTAGTTCGATTAACTGCAGAGCGTTACATAAATGAGATCCTGGCAGTTCATGTTATTAGAATTATCCCTAATTTTGGATATAACTTTTGTGTTTATGGACGATAATGGAAGACCACAAAGAGCTTAACGCATTATACAGTACTTGGAAAACCTAGGATGGAGTGGCCAGCTCGATTCACTGATGATTTAAACACTATTGAACACGTCTCGGGCATATTAGGGAATCGGGAATTAAGAACTAAAGACACTGCTCCGGAGGCGCTAAATCAGCTGAGACCATGACCTTCTTGAAGAATGGGTAGAAATCAACCAGAACGATATCCGCCATCTCATCATGGGTATAACAAGGCGTTTGTAGGCCAGGCAAGGAAACATCTCACATTGAATTTATTTATTTATTTATTTATTTTTTTGTACGTATTCTTTGTAAATTTTCAATGACAGTTTAATTTAGAAGTAGTAACTTTTTCATTTTTAATCTTTTTTCAAACGTTTTACATTATCTTTACTGAAAAAACTTAAAATTTTGTAAATAAATACTTAAGGCGTGATAAGAAAACATAAAAATTGAAGGAAGTTATTAAAATAGTATCATAAATAGGCTGTTGCGTGTTTTTGCACCTGTGTGTACATTCCCAGCACATTGAACAATATCAGTTTGTGAAAATGTAATATAGTTAAAACCTGAAGAAGAAAAAGTTAGATATGTTTACTGAAGAATATAGAGTATATACCTACTAAGAATTGTTTCTTTTTGTTTTCTAAGTTGTGAGGTGGTTTTTGGGACAATAATCTCCCAAATTAGAAAATTTGGAAGATTATTTGTTCGCATGTTTGGCTAATTTAAGTTACAACCTTTATTGACATATTGCACACGGCATTAGCATATTGTACTTTAATAAATATAGCTCTACTATTATTAATAATTTGCCAGTAATAAACTTTATGTTCTCTTCATTTCTTTACATTAATAACAAAGGTCTTTTGTCCAGATATAGTACCCTAATAGTATTTTGATTACTTTCTCTTACTCCTAGTAAGAGGAAGTATTGTAATCATGTCAAATTTTCGATATCGCGTTTTCACCGGAAATATCCGTTTTGAGGTCCCCTGAGTCCAAAAAAGTGGTTTTTAACAAATGGTCTGTGTGTGTGTGTATGTATGTATGTATGGATATGTAAGTGAGCAGCATAGCTCAAAAACCAAAAACCGTAGAACGTTCAAACTTGAATTCCGTTTAGGTATCCCATTGGATCTGACAATACGTTATACGTCAAAATTCCTCAACCGGAAGTACCACTTTACTAGTCGTTTTTTTTTTTTTTTTTACTTTTTGCGATTTTCTCAAAAATGGCTCTAATGATTTTCTTGAAACTAGTTTCATCAACTACACATACAAAGAGCTACAACTTTTATTTGAAACATTTCCCACTGAAAAATGCATTTAAAAGGACTTTTGGGGGAGGTGCGGGGTTACGGTTTCCTCTAAAGTGCTATTTCAGTTTATTAAAGAACTCTGTCATCTAAATTTAATGTTAATTAGAATTAGATGTGTTGTAGAAATTCCGAGTTTGAAAAAAAAAATCTGATGACCGAAAGTGCGTTTACTTTTTGCTAAATAATTTTTTTCACTTTTTCGTGATTTTCTCAAACATGGCTCCGACGATTTTTATGAAACTTCATAAATAAACTACGTATACAAAAATGTACAACTTTTATTAAAAACATTTCTCTGGGAAACGTCATTTAAGGGCACTTTTAGGAAGGGTGAGGGGTAATGTTTTTATCTAAAGTTCTATCATAGTTGATTATACAATTCCATCATCCAAACCAAATTAATTAGAAATAAATAGATGGTCAAAATTCCAAGTTTAAAGAAAATTAGTAAGCCGGAAGTGCGCTTTTACTGAACATTTTTTTTCAGTTTTCGACGAATTTCATTAAATTTGGTATACAAACTAGAAAACTTGTCAATTATAATTTTGAGAACTGGAGTAAGAGAAAGTTGTGTGAGTGTTTCACACTAGATCTTTTTAATTCAATCAACAAGTGTGTGGAATGTTATATTTTAAATTTATATAATGAATTTCAAAAATATTTATATTTATATAACAAAAACCCTAATGAAACACGTTTTGTTATATATTCAATTTTCCTGGTAGACAAAAAGGACAAAATAAAAAAAATTCACTTTTTTTTTTTGTTCGTTGGCCAAAGTAGTAAATTGCCATATGGAAGAGGTAGCTCACAGTTCATAGTAGTATGTAGCTTTCTCTCTATAGTGAGTATATTCCAAAGGGGGGCTAAACATTTAGGATCAATAATTGACCACGCCTCTTATTTCTCCCACTCAAGTATCACAACTCCGTTTAGACCAATAAAAAACCTTCTTATATCTACCTTAGGTCGCCATTACTTGTTCCAAGCTATCACCCCTATACAAAAGTATTTCCCTACCCTCTTTATTTTTATTTTTTTTTCTATTTCTTTTTTATTTTTTATTTTTTTTTTTTTTATTCTCCAGTTACCCTGAAGATATATATATATATTTTTTTCCTCTTTCACAAAGCTCATATAATGCCTAGGAGTAATTCCGGTTTTCATGAGATGAAAGAGCAATAGGTGAAACGGAGAGCAAGATAGTCCTAGAGAAAAGGTTTTTTTTTTTTTTTTGTGAAAGATTGGGGTGAAAAACCAAAATGTAACCATGTTTTTGTTTAGTATCTTTACATTTAGTAAAGAATACGTATGTTTGTGTATATGTATTATTATAATTATAAATGAAATTTTGTAAAAAAAATCTGTTATAGCAAATGAATAAAAATAATAATTATAATAATACACACTAAAGTAGGTAATAATCATTGAAATTAACCGTTTGTTAACATAGTAGACATAAGAACTAACCGTACGTATTTAATTCTTTGTATACGTAATGCTTTAGATTGGCCAGCCCGTTTGAGTGGAGTTTTGGCACAGAACAATAATTCTATAGATTTCTGTTGACTAGCCGTTAATGAAGGTCACTAATTTGAAATTAACCTCTGCATTTAATTCAATGAAATTAGTATTTAATCTTGTATTGCAGAAATCTTTAACTGAATGAAAGATCATTCAATAATGTATATTTAACCTACAAATTAGAAAGTGTCCGATATTTGGAATAAACCAAATTTACGAAACAAGATGTAAAGTTTTCGTTTGTCTTCATTTACAAAGTATAACTCAATCCAGAATTCTTATAGGTATTTCAAGTTACAGTATAAAACAATGTTTAAACACTATGAGTGCTTATTGTAAATTCTCACATGTCTATTTCTGCATTTTACACAGATATGATTTGTTTATTTATTTATACAGATATTATTTACAAATTTAGCCCGCAAGGGTTATCTGTTGCATGCAGTTTCTTGGGGAGTAGCGACCCCATGGGTCACCACAGCTCAGTCAGTACTCCTTGCACTTCGTCAGAACGTATATACAATACACTTAAACTACATACACTCTACACTTTACTAACAAGGACAAAAACAGTACACAAACTAGGTCTCGGTTTCTAGTTAATTGGCGTAAGCCAAAGGAGAAGGAAGGGATTAGCTCAGTAGTAGCACGCTGGATTAGCAATGCGGAGGTCCTGCGTTCGAATCCAACATGCTGGCCCTTAGATTTTCTCTTCCTAGGAGCCTCTACAGCTCAATGTATGGTGAGGAGCAGTGTTGTCTGTAGCTAGAGAACACTGCTTGGAGGCCGGCAGTGCACTGAGAAGGCTCCGGGGGGGGGCACAATAGATCTTTCAGAAGGTATACGATAATCCCCTACAGCAATCTACATCTACTTACAAATTTTACATATAACTGAAAATATACATAGGGTAAAGCTAAGAGAGATGACGCACATTTTAAAGGTATGTCCTGTATCAAAATATAGGAGATATATCAAAGAGGTAATACTTATAAAACATATGCCAACTATTATTATCTACAAAAAAAAAGTGTTATTTTTCAAAATAAAGACATTCTCATTTATTCCAGAAACAAAATACAAATATACTCCTTTTGGCCACACATAAATCACAGAAATTCTAAAAATAAGAGAACTCAAAACATGTATTTCCTTCCGATGAACACTCAATATCGAAAATTTGTCATGATTGCAATTTAAACTTATTGATTTTATGTATTTATATGTATTACGTATTAACTTGACAAGCCTAAATAATTTGAAGGCAATAATATTATCTATCTAACTATTTATCTAATGAAATACATTAATGTTCACTTATTAAATCAAAATACCAAATCCGTTTAAATTGGTCATAGCATATACATGGCATACATAATATATACATGGCACATGTACGTAAATGTGATCTCTCGGAGTAGAGTGGAAGAAACTTCATAATTACAGCGACGGGAGATAGATACACAACAGAGTTCAGTCGCCAGTCACAACGTATCATTTACCTTACCCTTTACCACTCTACCATACTCTACCATTTTACTGTAAAGTCTAGGTAGTCAGTGTCACTTCTAACATTATACAGTGTTCAAACATATCTAGTTTGTTCATTCAAACCAAACCATTTCTCTCCTTCATCATACACCCATTTATAGTGAACATATCGAACCTCTTTGAAACTTATGTTTACTAAAAATTAAAATCAAACAAAAAATAATTCGAAGTAATACTTTAAATGAAATTTTTCTTCTGCTTCTTATTGAAAATTTCAATATGCTGTTGTAAAAATACCAATATTCTGTATAGTTTTCTATTCAAAAGAAACTAAATCATTTAGTTCTTCTTCTAAGTAATTAAGATTAAATCATCAGAATAATAAGTTACTACAATAAATTGCAAACAACTTTATAAAAATTAAAATATTTGAATGTATCTATTGTTTATCTATTGAATACATCTATCCTCTGTTATGTCTCCCGATTTCTATCTCTCTTGATGACACGTTCGTTATCTTGGATTAAAGTTATTGGAATTGTACTATAAGACAATTCGAATTTCCTTCACATTCCAGACGGCTTGCCATAGATTCCTTGGCTTGATCTCTAAATGCAACTATTCTAGAACAAAAAAAAAAAGGTCGGCTTGCAGTCCACATTTTATTCTATGCATTGAATATTTACTAAATATACAGTTAATCTTAATTATTATCACCAGATGGTTGAAGTGTAATGAATGACTTCAATAATGAAGCTAATAGGTAAAAGCCTAACATCTTCTCAACTCACCAGAAACTTATAAACTAAATTTGGTTCAGTAAAAATGTTCAGTAAAATAAAACATTGTAGATTTATAAATGTTTAAGGTTTAAGGAAAATGTGCATTCTATAGAGCGTACTTTTCAGATGACCTATTTTCTTTAAACTTAATGTTGTTTTTTTTAAGTAGATATACATCTATGTTATTATGGTTGGATAACTTACAGTTACATAAAAAAAATGATGACAGAAACCTTCTTATTGAACCTCTCATGGTAGTTCATAAATTCAGTTTGAATTAAGATAGAATTAGAGACATTTTCCGTGGTAGCCTGCTTCATTTTGTGGTCATCGACCGGTTTCGGGCGTTCGCCCATCTTCAGGATGCGTTTTTCAGACAGTGTGCAACACAGACTTGCACAGAGACTTAGTTTCACACTAACTTAGACGTATTTTTAAAATGCTAAACTCTTAAACTAGGTAAAGGGATGTGGCCAGATGGGTGGGAAAACACGTGTTTGGGTTGTTAAAGGGCAAATTCTTTTCTTACAGTGGACGCGGGGGTCTAATTTTTAAACTCTGTTGTTGGAGGGAGACTTACTTCACAATTAACTAACCAAAATATTAAGAATATACAAAAAATAAAAAAATAAGATACACAAAATAAATCTAAATAAAATTAAACAACGATTAAACTAACATTTTAAAATTCATTCATTCGTTTAAAACTGAACGATTTTTTATATAATTAAATTAAGTTTTTCCAGTTCCAAAGAATTCAGAAATTCCAGTCATTCTTTCACTTTTTCACGCAACCCTCACATCCTCGCAAGCATGTATACCTAATTATGTTTTCTTATATAATTAAGTTTTTTATTATGCATCCCACAAACCATGTCACATCATCACTCACATACATCGTCCAAATACGCACTTTTTTTTTAATATATATATATCTAAACTAGTAAATTTATATGTACATAGTAGATTTAAAACTAACCTAAACTTAAAATCTATTTAAGAACTATTTGTTGCGTGTGTAATTGTGTTTCTGTTGCTATTGTGGGAAGAGTGTTCTGAATAATGGTTCACTAGCAAATTTTGTCTGTTCATTTATTAAGTTTTGTGTTTTCGTTTATATATTTCGAGTTGTTCTACTATGTCAAGTCGTCGTCCTTTGTGGCCAGAGTGTATTAGCTTCATCGTGGTCGTTATGTCATCGGGTTTGTGTTTGTTAGTGTTTAGGTGATTGGCGTAATTTGAGTCAACTTTGTTGTATTTGTATGATCTGATGTGTTCGGTAAATCGTTCCTTGATTTTTCCAGCTATGCGGAACCAACCACCACCACTAAGATAGAATTCTTTCTTGCGCAATTTTTCGTTTTTTTGGGGGGGGAATTCTCTTCTTTCTTACTCTCTATCTCCTCTCACTATCTCTCTCCTCTCACACACGCATACACACAAACTACACGAATATCGTATTCAGAGGACCATAACAAATATAGTTCAGGAGATAACTTAATTTCCAAACTTTGACAGGCTTATAATACGTCCTCTTACAATAGTCTGAAAAAACAAAAAAAAATTTATAAATATAATTTAATAAGGATTATTAATTGAATTGGCATTAATTAATATTTAAAAAAAAAGTACGTAGTAGAAAATAAGTGAGATGAAAGCTACATAAAAATGTAGGACATCATGGAACACAATTTATAATCTTTAATTATTTCTTCTTTTTAATCCATCTCATTAAATATCATCCAATATCTATCCTTATGAGGAATAAAGGAAATCTAATAATGTAGGGAAGCTGCAAGGCAATAGGTTGTATTTTTTAAACTTGGGATATATTTGACCGTCATATCTGATTTAAGCAAACAGCAAGAGAGCAAACAGCAAAGAGAGCAAGAGAATCCCAACAGCAAGAGAGCAAACAGCAAAGAGAGCAAGAGAATCTCTACCGCTCTCACGGACTGGAGTGGGAGAAGCTGTATAAATATAGCGACGGACAGACCATAAAACACAGTTGAGAATTCAGTTCAATACATCCAATCGCTAAGTGTCATTACTCTGACCATTCTATCTTAAACATTTCTATATTGTGAAGTCCAGGCAGTCTGTCTCTACTTATTAATATATTAGTTAACCAATGTTAAACAAGTCTTCTTCTTAATTCATCCACCACACAAATTCTCTCCACCCCTACACATCCATTATATTTATCACATTTTTATAAAGAGTTGACTTTCACTGCTAATAAAGTTACTGTTTTTTACGGTACAATACAAAGTACCGTAAATGATGGAAGTCAATTCTTTATAAGAAATTGATGAAACAAGTTCTGACAATTGAGGAAAATCCAAAATCGCTCAGAATTAATGAAAAAAGAAACATCCCAAGACGGACACAATCTTTGAACATTGCCCCATCATTGCCGGACCCAACTACTACCTAGTTACCTATTATTCAGCCTAGGAGACAAATTACATAATAACCATATTATATTCCTGAAGATTTAAATGCATTCCTATTTGGTTGTTATTGTGATAGGAGGATGATGGTGAGTGATTCGTAAAAGTGATAAACATACAAATTGGCATTAACTTACAATTATTTATATTCTGCTTACATTGTGGGGAGAGAAGATATATGGAACGTAGAGTGATGATTGTCGTGGTAGCTGTTGTAGAATGGTGTAGAACTCTTGTTTGTTCTAACAGTATATTAACTAGTGTGGCTAGCACGTACAGGATGGGACCAAGGATACTACCTTGCGGAACACCCGCTTCGACTTTATGGATAGGAGAGACTGAGGTTCCGACTTGTACCCGGCAGTAACGGTCAGTCAAATAGGACTTTAGGATAAGATAATAAGTAAACGGGAGGATGCCCTTAAGTTTCCAGAGCAGACCCGGGTGCCATACTCGATCGAAGGCTTGCCTCACATCGAGGAAAACACCCGAGCAACATTCCTTCTTCTCCATGTTAAGACTTGTTAACACGTCAAAGTTGTTCTGGCAACCTGAATAGTTCAAATAGTTTATCTGGTGACTGATTCATTAAAGCCTTTTTTTAACGGCTGGTGATGCCTGAGCCTATATCCTCACATATCTACCTACACCCCACAATATAATAAGTTTACTTGGAACGTAAAAAATCTGTTTCATTGCAACCACTGTATTGCGAAACTATGACTCCCTCTGCTTCAATAATTGTAATTCATTAAATAATGAAAATGTGAAAATAATGATCAAAAAATAAAAGTAATCAATATATTTATTTAATATAACTAGCAATAGTGGCAATACTTCTGTAATGTAATGGTGTGATGTTGTGTTTGTAGTAAGTAGCACGAGCGGTATTGTATAATAAAGGGCTTGTAAGTATGCAAGTTTAAAAGAGAATGAAGTATTAGTAATAATCAAGAAATTATAGTTTTATACTTACATATATTATTCTTTAAGCTAATTTATGTATTCTACAATATCACAATGAATCTTAGTAAAATGATGTATAATAACTAGAATAAAGGCAAATATCTATCATTGGCACTGAGCAATTCCTGAAGTGTTCTGGCTTTGGAAGCAGAATTACGACTTAGTTGATTGAAGGCTGAGTTTAGACTCTGTACTCTTTGAAAGCTAATGTTAGACTCTATTCTTTGGAATTGCTCTCTCTCTATAACGGGGGAATTTTCTTGTATAAAAGATTTACCCTAAGGGGATTTTGTGCCTTTGTTTTTCTATTTGCAATGATCCCAATTTACAGTACCTGACACTAAAATACACTCTTTTTGAAGTTAAATTCACAGTCTAATATATTAACAAAATTAGATAAATTATTTTTAAAAACTATTATTTTTCATTTCGTACTTCCACTACACTTCCTAATATATAATATATATATTACTATTTATTTAAATAATCACTGTTGCTATTAAGCAAGAAAAACATTGATATATCAAAATTTAAAACAAGTTTTAACAAGACATTTAGTTACATAGCTTTACAAAAATATTAATAAATGGTTGATTTAAAAAAAAAAAATTGAATAGTCACCTTATGCTGAAAGTATTTTTGGAACACTTAAAGCAATTTTTGTTTTCATATTTTCTTATTGAGAGAAAATTAAGGAATATCTGCATTGTATATTCCCCGAAATCCGGTTTTGCCGTGCAAGAAAATATCAAGATTTTTATCAAAGACAACGTTCCTTATTTTGTGGTCGGGAAATCGCCCATCATCATATCTTGGATAAACAGATTGATATCACTGACTGTATAAGTCTATTTAATGTTTAAATTGAATCTGCCTTGCAAAGATTTTCACACATCTTAGTTCTTGTCGAAACACTTTAAAGATGAGACAAAAAGACAAATCGCCGCCCCTTAAGAATATATACACTAGCGATCACAAGTTTGGAATCAGTTAAAAAATTGGCCCTTGAACTACTTCACTATAGTCGATCGTGTCCAATTGAAATTCTTAATGTTGCTCTTAAATCTGCCCCGACAAGTCCCCAATAGTTTCGTTTGTTGGAAATTGAATGACGGCAAGTGAAAACCAATATTTTTAATAAATCTATAAGATTCTGGCTGAAGATTGTATCGGTGTAAAGCATCTCACCTATGAAAATATGCTATGTAGAAGACTTGTGAAGCTTTTGGATGGTTCTGACATTCCTTTTAACAGGGTGTTTCTTGTGAGAGAAATGCTTTATTCTAGAGGTGCGCAGGACATCTTGGAGGCGCAGCATGCGGTCGTGGTCTCTAATAACTTAAAAAATCTTTCTCTAAACTGACATCAATGAAGTACTTAACTTTGCATATAACATCCACTATAGATTGATATGTCCCTTGGCTAATGGTAGTGCATATGTAAATATTAGGTGCAATATCATTAAAACCAGATTTATAGCTCAAATTAGAGTAGCGTGATCGTCACCCCAGGATATTTTATAATGGAATAGCCCATTTATTTGATCCTAAAAGAGTTGCTTTACTTGTGCGGAGGGCAAAATGATAATATTGTAACGCAGCCATTGGTGCGATCTAGGAGAGGACGTAGGAACCTCAAGTTCTGTTAGTGGCCGCAGGAAGCGCTGGCGGCTTTCTAGTCCTCTCTAGAAGAATCGAGGAAGTTCTAGAAGATTCCCCACCGGTATAAATAGTGATACTGCAGAGAGTTGAGAGAGTTTCCCAGTTACAAACGAAGTCACTAGTTTGTGAAAAGTGTATAAAAAGTGAACGAAGTGAACTTTTGTGGTTTAAACAGTGAAATAATTATTATTAAGTGTTGTATTTTGTAATTTTTGTGCATAACAATAAATTGGTGTTTTCTTTATTGAAGTTTAGAGTATTTTATCTATAAGACCCACTTAAAACTAGTTGCACTAGCTAGTTTAGAAGGAAAAACGTTACAATATTATGCATTTTATTTTGGAATGCCCTTATTATAAATATTTGAGAAGGAGGTTGTTAAATAGGTATTTACCTTCACACAGTTCTTATGTTTTCCTCACTTACTAGATATAGAAAATAAAGAAAAGTTAAACCGCTTATTTTATTTTATCTCTGAGGCTTAGGAGGAAAGGTATACATAGGTTTGTAAAGGTATTATTTAATACCTACGAAGAGATCCCTCAAACTCCTTCCCTAAAATAATTTGTATAAATGAATAAAGTCTTTTTAAATCATTGTTACTATCTACTTTATTAATTAAGTATTTACTACTATTTTATTACTTTGAAGATTAAGCTGCAATTGTAATGTTTCTTCTTGTAATGTTTGTATTTTTTGTCCAGCTTTCAGCACTGGTCAATCTCTTGCTATAGAAATGTATAGTTTCTTTAGGCAATAAATAAATAAGTATTGACTGAAATTTCTCAAGAAATGTTTCAAGCAATTGGACCAGCCATTTCAAGAGATTTTGAAGCTGCTTTCAAAAATATATCAAATACAATATTCAATCAAATACCAACAAATGAAATTAGCCCATAAATTTTATTGACAAGATTTAGATAAAAGTTCTTGAATTGTATGTTGGTAATTACATATAAATGCTTATAAAAATAATGATTATATAGGATGGATTGCTATTTGAATCTATCCTTCAATAATCTTAAATTTCTCATTTTAACATTGTATCTAAGTTATTACATACGATAATATTAATATTCGCAGCCCTCTATAGCTTCTAGCTAATTGCATTTGTTGTAAAACAAATGTAAAAAATCTGAACCCTCACCTGAAAAAGAAAGAAGGGAAAAATATCACATATCAAGCATTATTCCAGAAAAATAACTTGCGCAAGAAATATAATGTAGAAAAAAGATAAATAAATATTTGAATTTTATTAATAAATATTAATATAATTAATATATTCATTATTTCTAGTTTAAAAATTAAGTGTACGCTTTTTTTTTTCAATTATAATGTACATCCAAGTAATTTTTTCAGGTTTTGTGATTTTTCCATAAAAACACCGACGAATTTTATTAACTTTGGTATACTAAATACGAAGTTTGTCGATTACAATTTTGAAAACTGGAGTAAGAGAAACTTGTGTGAGTGTTTCACACCATATTTTTTTGTTTTCTAATTAATAACTACTAATCAAAATTGATATATATATGTAGTTATAAACATGGCCACCAGATAGCAACACCTACTGAGAAATCAATTTTATTTTTGGTTATATAGTTTGTCACTAGGTGTCACTACTTCCAAAGATTTTTTTGGGGTCCATTACGCTAACCACTTCCCGTCCCTTCCCAAAGACACATTTTAAACTATTGAAATTTTTTTTACATCAGAGGATGGCGCTGTGATCGGGTGGCGAATTTTGGAACTACAATGATGTATATCTAGAAGCTTATGCTTTCTAGCGGCAATTATTTGAACTACTACAAATTCTAGATTAAGTAAGTGCTGTTACCTGGCGGTTAATTCAGAAACGTTAATTTTATTCGTTTTTAACTATTTTTCTTTTTTTATTTCAACTAAAATGTAAAATTTGTATTTTTTTTGTTTGTTTTATAAGAATAGTGCTAATTTTTTAGTATAAACTTCATCTACAACAATTACATTCTGAAAAAAAAAATATATATTTGTTCCTTATCTCTATCTTTTTTTATGCCTTTTATTAATCATTCAATTATTTGTTAAAGGAGGCTAATTGTGACTCTAAAATTAATTAAGTTATTTTCTCTCTTATTAAGTTACATGTAATATATTATATTTAATACCGATTTAAAATATTCTTCCAAATAATTGTGAAGGGTGTTCTATATGAGACAAATTGTCCTGCAAATTGCCGTCACAAGCATTGCTACTGGATTGATAGAGAGAGAAGTTGCTATATCATACAATGCAATCTTATTTAGGTAAATAGTATAATCCTCATCTCCATTATTTATTAGTAATACATGTCCACTAACCGTTTATTAGCAAATGAATTATACAATAAAGGAATGAAGGATGATTGTTTTATACCAGATTTCTTGTTCCTAAATCGCGGCAATAGACTAAATAAATTTAGCGATGTCAAATCTAGACTATGAGGGAAAATGCAGACTTTGTCAACAGAGCATCATTTTGATTAGGAACATAATTTTTTTCTTGTACAACCTTTATTTGAATCTTATTTTTCGCATTATTTGTTTGTCTCAAAAGTTTTATTTTCGGGACTTCATCAGTCATCAGTAATTTTAGTAGTACTTTAGAGAAAAGCATGTGTGGGGTGGTATTTAACTTCCACTCCACGAAAGAATTCACAATAAAACGTTACTTGAGAAGAACTAAAAAGAACTTGTATAAAAAACACTGGACTCACTAAGCTTCTAATCGCGCGTGAACACACATGGTTCCCAGGGAAGTACATAGCCTGTTATAATAGTTTTGTATCGATTCGATCACCGCCGTTATTGATTATGGGGCCCCCTCACATCACTCCCCCCCAATAACGGCGTCGAGGAACCGCACTGAGGGTTTAACAGTCCTGCCGGAACGGGTCGTGGTGTGCGCTGGAACAGGAAGTGCGTGTTGAGATGGCCTCGCAGCGGCTGGAGTGGGTGTCAACTCGTCTGGTTCAGCTAAAATAACTGCGGGCTTTAGACGATCTATCGAGACGGTGACCTTATTCCCGTCGATATTAATTTTAAATGTCTTAGCACTCCTGGAAATAACCTGGTACGGCCCCTTATAAGGTGGTTGCAGGGATTTTTTTATTGTTAAATCTTTGAGGAAGACGTGGGTGCAAGTAGCGAGCTGAGGGTGTACGAAAGTCTTATGTGACTTCGGGACCGCTGGTGGTTGAAGTTGTTTCATAAATGACCTCAATTGTGTTATGTGCTCGCTGATGCCTGCGGAACCTGCTGTAGGGGTAAAGAATTCTCCGGGTACTCTCAAGGCCTGGCCATATACTGCCTCAGCCACACTAGCATTCGTATCTCTTCTGACGGCGGTGCGAAGCCCCAGTAATACAGTCGGGAGCGCGTCCGCCCAGTGCGCTGAACTTGTATGTGCCATCAGAGCGCTTTTTAAGGTTCTATGCATCCTCTCAACGCAGCCATTGGCCTGGGGGTGGTAAGCCGTCATTCTTATGCGTTCTGTGCCCAAAAGGTTCGTTAGACTACGGAACAGCGCCGATTCAAATTGTCTCCCTTGATCAGTTGTTATTCTGCGGGGTGATCCGAATCTGGAGACCCAAACCTGATAAAAAACTGTTGCCACCGTTTCTGCACAGATGTCCTGGACGGGCACTACTTCCGGCCAGCGCGTGAAGCGATCTACCATCGTGACACAATACTGAAAACCTTTTGATGGTGGAAGCGGGCCGATGAGATCTATATGTACATGTTCAAACCTCTTACAAGCAGGAAAGGTTCCCAAAGATGCCACTATATGTCTTGTTACCTTTGATTTTTGGCAAGCTATACAACTCTTAGCCCAATTGCTAATATCACGGTTCATATTGGGCCAAAAATACTTACTACAAATTAGCTTGCGGCTTGCTCTTGGTCCAGGATGGCTGGTACGGTGCAATGTGTTAAACATCGGCCTCCTAAAAGCAGCTGGCAAATATGGACGACCATTGCCTGTTGTCATCTCACACCAGATATTTTTCTCCCAACCGGGAATAACGAGGTGTTGCCAGGAGAGGTTTGACTGTTTAAGAAGGGGTGGAAGGTTTGTGTCAATTTCTTGTGCATGGACTAATTCTGCCCAGTCCGCCTCCAGGGATACATCTTCGATCCTTGATAAGGCGTCCGCCACTAGATTCCCCTCTCCTTCTACATGGCGTATATCCGTGGTAAACTCGCTTATAAAGTTAAGCCACCTGGTGCGCATAGGAGAATCCGGCGATTTTCTCTGACGGAAGGCATATATTAAAGGCTTATGATCAGTTAGGACAGCAAAATTTCTTCCTTCCAATGTTTGCCTAAAATGTTTTATTGCCAACATAATAGCCAGTAATTCCCTGTCGTAGGTAGAGTACTTGGCTTGTGCAGGACTTAACGTTTTTGAATAGAATCCCAATGGAACCCAAGTGTCGCCCTCTCGTTGTTGTATGACTGCTCCTACGGAGGTTTCGGATGCGTCACAAGACAATGTGATTTCCGCATCCTCAGCAGGGTGTCCAAGGTTTGTTGCTTGCCGTAGGTTCTTGATGCACCGCTGGAAGGCAGCTATTGTCTCTTCAGTCCATTCGATAGTTCTTTTATCGTTCTTTCTGGAGTTCTTCAGGTACTTGTTTAGAGGACGCTGCGTTTCCGCTGCTCCTCTGAGGCAAGGCCTGTAAAAATTCACCATTCCCAGAAAGCGTCTGAGGTCTGACACCCCAGTAGGTTCTTGATGCACCGCTGGAAGGCAGCTATTGTCTCTTCAGTCCATTCGATAGTTCTTTTATCGTTCTTTCTGGAGTTCTTCAGGTACTTGTTTACAGGACGCTGTGTTTCCGCTGCTCCTCTGAGGCAAGGCCTGTAAAAATTCACCATTCCCAGAAAGCGTCTGAGTTCTGACACAGTGTTTGGTAAAGGATATTGGGCTATGGCCTGGACTCTAGTTTCGAGGGGTTTAATGCCGCATGGTGTGACCTTATACCCCAAAAATTCTATTTCACTCTCACCAAACAGACATTTATGAGGGTTTATAACTATGCCATGTTCATGTAATCTGCGAAAGACCTCTCTTAGGTGTTGCTCATGTTGATTTCTGTCCTCTGATGCCACAAGAATGTCGTCCAGGTAGACGAAGCAGTAATCCAGGTCCCTAAATACGATGTCCATAAAGCGCTGAAATGTCTGCGCAGCATTACGAAGGCCGAAGCACATGCGAGTAAATTCATAAAGGCCAAATGGAGTAATCAGTGCCGTTTTTGGAATATCTTCCGCTGCAACTGGGATTTGATAATAAGCTCTGATCAGGTCGATCCTAGAAAAAATGTGTTTATTATGTAACTGCACGTTAAAATCCATTATATTTGGTACTCCATACCGGTCAGGTAAGGTTTGGGCATTTAGGCGGCGGTAGTCTCCGCATGTTCTCAGGGACCCATCTTTTTTTACAACCACGTGCAGGGGGCTTGCCCACGGGCTTTTTGAGGGACGGCAAATACCCTCTTCCATCATCCGTCTAAATTCTTCTTTTGCTGCCCGATACCTTTCTGGTGCTAAACGGCGAGCTTTTGCAACCACCGGTGGTCCTGTAGTTTCTATATGATGTTGGATGCAGTGTTTAACTGGATCCCTATGGCCTATTATCGGACTTGGACGCGTTACTCCACGAAATTCTTTAAAAATATCTGCAAAGGGCTGGGAACCTGGGATGGCTGAAATAGTAAGCGCAGTGACCCTTAAAACGTACCCTTTTGACGTCAAACCCGTCTGCTGGTCGATAATTTGGCGCCCCTTCAGATCCACCAAGAGCCCATAGTGGTACATAAAGTCTGCACCGATTATGGGCTTTGGCACCGCTGCTATTATGAAAGTCCATGTAAACGCTTTGCGGAGTCCTAAATCCAATTTCATTTGCTTCTCGCCATAGGTGCGTATAACGGTGCCATTTGCGGCATACAATGGAAATTCTAGAGGTGTCTGTTTCCCTGATGTAGGTAACGGAAGCACTGAAATGGCTGCCCCAGTATCTATAAGGTAGGGCATACCAGAGCGTTTATCCTTAATAAACAGACGGGGTTGTATTTCGCGGGTACTGGATTCCGCCACTTCCAGCACCCTTTCTAGTTTTCCGGGTCTAATGTAGGTTCTACCGTCTCTACCTTATTTTTCCCGTTGCAGGGTTTTTCACATTTTTTTGCCTGGTTGCCAAATTTATAGTGGTAAAAGCACAACCAGGAAGGGTGTTCCGGTCCCCGTTCCCTTGATCTAACACGAGCGCGAGATCTGTTTCGTGATCTGTCTTGGTTTTCTCTAGTTCTGCTATATTGCGATTTCAATTCGGCCACCTCTTTTGTTAAGCGCCGTACTTCCTGGACCAAGTCTGTAGTAGGGCTGGATTTACTGGTAGTACAAATCTCGGTAGGAGCAGCTACCTCTTGAATCTTATCGGCTACCTCTGCCAACTTCTGTGGATCTGTTTGCCCTGTTGCTTGTAAGATAGCTTGGGTATTTGGCGGTAAAGATCTTTGCCATAACATCTTCACCATATCTTTTGCGACTGTCTCCCCGGCCAATAACTGCATCTGGCGTAACAGGTGTGAGGGCTTCTCATCTCCCAGCTGTTTGCCTTCGAGTAACTGAGTTATTCTTCTATTTTCTGACTCTGAAAAAGTGCTGATCAGTCTTTCTTTTAACGCTTCATAATGGTTACTGGTAGGTCTTGACTTAATGAGATCGGCGACCTGTTTGAGCACATCGAATTCTAATACAGGTACTATTGTGTGGAATTTGGTAGTACTATCTGTTATATTTGCCTTTATGAACACAGATTCTACCTGGCCAAACCACAACTCTGGGTCACTCTTCCAGAATGGAGGAATTCTGGTATTAGCTGACACTGCTCCTATATCTGGAGATAGGGCTTGCCCTACTGTTCCGGGGGCGCTTTTCTGGTCTTCAGTCATAACTAATAATTGGGAGCACTAAAAATTTATATTACGCTTACCGTTAGATCTAATCGTTAATTATTGGGATCACTATACAAATTAATACCATTCGTATTAATGTCACTATTAACTAATTAATAGTCTACCTGCAATAAATGATCTATTATATATCATTAAATATCTTAATATTAAATAATATTAAAAAGAAAAACACAATTAAAAATTATTATAAAAAGAAAAACACGCCAACAAAAAAAAAAAAAATATTATCCGAAACAGCTTTGAAATATAAAAAACAACATTAAGCGAGAAACAATAAACTTTCCAAACAATCTTTATAATTCTTCTATGAATTATTATTACTATCGAAATAGTGTAGTGTTCCTCCCTTTAAAGAATTCTTATACGAACAAATTATTTTATCAAACTGTTAACTATTTATTAAACCGAATCACGTCGGGGTCACCAATGTGGGGTGGTATTTAACTTCCACTCCACGAAAGAATTCACAATAAAACGTTACTTGAGAAGAACTAAAAAGAACTTGTATAAAAAACACTGAACTCACTAAGCTTCTAATCGCGCGTGAACACACATGGTTCCCAGGGAAGTACATAGCCTGTTATAATAGTTTTGTATCGATTCGATCACCGCCGTTATTGATTATGGGGCCCCCTCACAGGCCTATTACCTTCAATCAATGGCAACATCCAGCTGATTTCCCAGTTATTATGGATATAGATATACAATTTGAGATGATAATCTTTACAGACTAAGTAAGGATGGTGACCTGACGGAAGTACTTTCACTGCATTTAGAAATGAAGAAACTGTAGGTAATGAAATCTGGTAATGTACTATATCTTGCTAAACAAGTTTGGTATGCTTGTGAGAGTATGCAAAAAAAAAGTTGAACGATGTAGATAGGTAAAAATGTAGGTCAGGTTAGAATGCAAAAGAACAAATATGTGGAGATTACTGTGATAATGTATGAAGAAGTCAACAAAACGTATAAAGGGAAAAGGCATGTTCATTCAATTGCTTGTCATTTACGAGAAAGTCTGAACGTTTTTTCGGTTTCAATAAGATCGAATTACTACATTCGCAGTATGTTTCAACTCCTTTTTTGAAAACTGGCGTTGAAAAATTATCTCAATGTATCATTGAACATTTTTATGAAGATGACCCTTTATCGTAAATGAAGTTGATAGATTTTCAATGTGATTTGTCCCTGCAAGGCACCCAAATCGTGTCGACAGAGAAATGCCTAATATTAGTTCATTATCTATGCGATAACTTGAGTCTAGTTTCAACTATGAATGTGGTTAGAAACAAGTATAGAAATAGATTCTCAGATTAACATCTTGATTGCGTTCGGAAAGGAGTAACAAATTATTTACCAAGCACTCAAAAAACTGTAGAGGAAGGTGAAGGTGAAATTTTTTATTAATCCCTTGAACTCAAAATGTAAGTGTGGCATATTTCTAGAAGGTTAACGACTAGCTCACCGGCTAACTTCAAAAGTAGATCACACATTGTTAAGACTGAGGATCATTGCTATATACTAATATTAATTAATCAAATAAAATTCAATGCCAAACCCAGTACCACCATACACTTAAACTTTGCGGTCCGCGTCATCACCGTAATTAATTAATTAAGTAATCAATTAAGCCAATATGCTTGGTTATTACTTGCTATTAGGAAAAGAATAAGGGAGTAATTCATGGAGTCGGTCTAACTCGTGGAGATGGAGAGAAGTAACGGATTTACAGCAACACTCTTCCGAATCATCTTGAACATTCATCATCAAATTGACCACTTTCAAAAATAATAAGGATTGAAGTAAAAAAAGGATGACAACAATGAAAGGACATTTTGATTTAATTCTTCCAAGTATAATTTTAAAAATGTTTCAGCAAGTAATTTAAAAAAAAATAATGTAACAAATAGTATATTTTAATATATTTATTATTCAGTTCAAATTTGTTAAAGTTGGTTCAGACGTAGCTTGTACTTTAGAAAGACCATGTCTTTCTGAACGACCAGATCTTGCTTTTAGTAACGTTACATCTTCTGCAAATTACATGTTGATAAATAAAAAAAATAAAAATTATTATATTTATGTTTTAAAAAGTAACTTGTTAACCTTCAGCTGAATTGGGAAGGTATGGAGGCGGTGGACCTTGAAGAGAGGGGGGAAGAGCAGCAATCTGACTATAAGGAGGCGGCTCCACAGGCTTACCAACTATTTCTGCGCCGGTCCTTATACTCGTACTATAAGTCACATGAAGCTGACCAGGATTCCCCGCCTCATCTTGCTGGTGGTCTGAATTAGTAATTCCTTGGTTGAACCTTCCTACAACCAGGTCTACTATTTCGACCTATCAACAAAATTACAATGTTAGTATTAATGAACACCATATATAACATTTACAAGTATGCTACATCAGGAAAATTTAACAGATATGTCCCACCAGATATTTTTGTTTACTTCTATCGCAAACCAAAACAGATCCCTGGGTAGACCGAAGATTTTACAAACTTTCAGCCAGCAAAATGTCTTTACAGCTCATGTTCCGGGGTATTCAATAGTGCTGGAAAAGTGCGGCAAATAAGCTTCGACTAAAATAATTTAACTAATCGACTGCTGCCGGCAGACATTCAGGAAACAAGTTATTGACTATGTCCATTCTGCAAGTGCAAGTTCAGTGGATCTTTGTTGATCATGTCTACTAGAGAACAGAAATAGATTTGAGTTTTCTTATGTTGCCACGATTATCATTATCAAGATTGATTATAAGGGATGCTTGTTAACCAGATTTCCTCTGGTGTGCAATTGATCTTCCAATTTATTGATATCTGAAAATTGATCGTAATATAGCACAAAGTTTATTAAAAGTATTGCAAAATTTCCGAGTTTGAATAAAAATTATTGCTATTTTGAAGTTGAGAAATGCAGTAAATGGAAGCGCGCAAGGGTGTAATACCAGATTTATTATACACTTCTTCCAACATTTATACTAAATAAAAGGAAAATCCAATAAACACAAGCAGTACGAATTGCTTAGAATTTGAATTTCTTTGCATATCCCTCTTTATACCTTTTCCAAGTATATTTAAATATAAGTACATGAATAGCATATTTTAACAGTACACTGATAGGATATAATATGGTCGTTAGGTTCCTAAAAAAATGTTGTGATTAGAAAGAAAGAAGTAAACAAAAACAAAGTTACGTTCCAGAGACTAAAGCAAAAAGTGAAAAAGAAAACCTGTTGATATGATGCATAACCTATAGAAGTGTGATGTTCCTTATCACTTTTGAGCATCATTAAACAGGCGCGTTTTCTATTAGGCTAAATATCCTTATCTTCTCAGTTCTAAAGCAGCTCTTTACTTATATACTCAACTTTTTTGTGCAAAAAACTGTTATTTTCTTGTTGCTTTTGGCTAGGAGCTGTTTATAAATTTGTTGAGCTAAGCACTTGTGAAGTTTTTACTCTCAAATTCTAAGCAACATCAGGTGAAGCACTTTCATTTATATAATAACTATCTCCATTGCTCGGATTAATCTCGTATGTTAATGATCCGAACAGCTTTTGTTACGTATATGATGAATTAACTATCTAGCAACATAAAAGAAATATACCCACATAGAAAGTGTATCAGTTGTATTTCGGTTTTAAAATTAAAAATCAAGACACATATTGGACACCAGTAATGCAGTGCCTATGATTATACCAAATACCAATGATGAATACTCGAGAAGTGATACCTCATTTAATAACCCAGCCAGTACTAAATGAACTAATTCGAGATTTGTTTATCAAAAACTAAAGCAGAAATATTAGGTTCAGGACTACAGTGACGGAAGTTCTCTTGCTCTGAATAAGCGATTTCAGTATATCGCAATCGCCAGAAAGAACTGTCACAGTTTTTTTACAACTGAGGAAGGTCTTTCTTTTTGCAATGACATTGACAAATTATTGCATGCATTATTAGCTTCTCCCAGACGCGGAGATGCTGGTAGAAGCTAAACTTACTTAGAAGCTTAGAGATGCGTGTGAAAGTGTTTTTGTTAATAAGTACTGTGTGTGGCTGTATTTAGGAGAAACGAAGATAATAACTGTGATGAATTATAAACCAGCAAACAGAAGCGACGATGTATAATTAATTATTGCAATTAAAAGAATCACATGGTATATTGTTGGACACAGCATAAAGGTCTTCTTATTAACCTAATAAGACCCACGTAATTCTATTTACTCGTAGGAGGAAGAGAGAGGTTTCACACCTCCCAGGTTGTTAGGCACTTCCATACAGATTAGTAAATCGGTGAAGTTCCTTGGAGTAGTTTTCGACAATGTCAAGACACGCATCTGAAGGCAGTAATTTCCTTTTGGCAGTGCCGAAGAATTGCAGGTAACTGGGGGATTTCTCCCAAGATGATGTTCTGGATCTATTGTATGGTTATTAAACCTAGGTAACTATATGAGGCTTTGGTGTGGTGGCGTCGCATTGATATACGATCCGCTAGACACTGCTTGAGGATATTCAACGCTTGGCTTGTCTGGCGATGACTGGTGCCTTTCGGCATTTCGACTTTATTGGGAATTCCACCTCTCTTTGTGGAGGTGAAAAACCTGGAATTGAAAGCCTGTTATAGAATTAAATAGGCAGGTTTCTGGCAGGGCAAGCGATATGGTCATTCTACCATTTATCGCGAGATGCTTTTAAGGGTTCCCATTACAGGTTTCTTTTCTGATGGGGTATTGAAGACTTTTGTGTTTGATCACTCCTACAGTATCAGGTTATCTTCTAGAGACGATTGGTTAACATTGGGTCCGTCTGGTGTCATACCTGAGAATTATCTCCGATGTTACACGGACGGTTCCAGAATGGATAGTAGGTCTGGGGCTGACGTCTATTTTGAGACGGGAGATCATTTAGCGGTCCCTCTTGGTGATTGGACCACTGTTTTCCAGGCAGAGGTATACGCTATTCTTTGTTGTATCTTGAATGAGAGGGTACATAACACAGAGACACTAACTTAAAGGATGTTTGTATCTGTTCCAACAGCCAAGCTGCGCTGAAGGCGCTGAGTTCATGTGTCTCCACTTCCGGATTAGTGTTAGAATGTTCTAGAAGATCGAAGGAGCTTTCTTCTCTCGAGAAGACTCTCTGAAAGAGGTGCTTCCAGTCTGGGTACCAGGTCATATGGGATTTTTTGGGGATGACGAGGTGGGTAGGTTTGCCAAATTAGGAGCCACTCTCCCTTTCATTGGTCCCGAGCATGCTGTTGATGTGTCTTTTGGCACAAGTCTGTCAGGCTTCCAGTCATGGTAGCCTCACAGCACTCATCCTTATGGATGAGCACAGTGGGTTGTCGACAGTGTAAAATGCTCATAAGGGGTCCGGGCAGGGCTTTTAGTAAGGGGCTTCTGTGTCTTTCATGGACCACCCTCAGGCATCTGGAAACCTCTCTGAATCGACCAACAATAAATGCTTATCTGCAAAACTAAAACCAATAGATCTAAGTCCCTGAAGGAGTGGGATGTTCGGTGATCGACATGCGAACCGAACAAAGTATGTTATTCAAGATAAACTGTAATTGCTCAATTTTTACAACCAAACTAACTGCCATAAACAAATAGCGCAAATCTTGTTCCTTCGATAGATGCACGAACAGTGGTCATTCGTTCTGACAATATAAGTTTGGGAATGACGAGGTGGGTAGGTTTGCCAAATTAGGAGTCTGCTCATGTCCTGAAACAATCATCGACGCCAACCACCTGATCCTAGAATATAATTGTCACCAAGAGAATAGAGATAAATTATGTACATACCTGTACATACCATAAAAGCAAATGTACACTACCTGTCTCCACAGGTGCAGGTATTCTGCACACCATCCTGTTAACACCAATCTACGAATTATTATCTGGCTATTTTTAATTTATAATAAAAAACCAAATCACTCTTTGAAAAAAAAAAGTAAATAGCAGCCGCCTTTAGCGGTCAGAAATAAACTATAAATAGCAATAAACAAATAAATAACATTATCTATATCCTTGGCTAATCTGCACAAACGGGAAGCCAAGAAAAATACAGTTAAAATAAAATATATTTCAACATGACGCGATGAAGACGATAGTATTACCTGAAAGAAATGATTAAATTTTCTTTGGTTTAAAATACTGTTGATATCAGGCTGCATCGTAGTAGCTTTAGATTAGATTGTTATAGGGTATTATTACACTGCGATCTGAAAGATCTATTGTACCCCCCCGGAGCCTTCTCAGTGCAGTGTTCCCCACTGGCCTCCGAGCAGTGTTCTCCAGCTTCAGACCACCACACTGCCCATTACCGGACAGTGAACTGTGGGGGTCCTAGAAAGAGAACATCTAGGGAAGGAAACCCTAGTTTGTGTACTATGTTTGTCCTTGTCTGTAAAGGGTAGAGTGTAATGTAGGTAGTCTAAGTGTATTCTGACGAATTGCATTGAGTAACCGTGAGGTCGCTACTCCCCAAGAACTGCATGCAACAGATACCCCTTGCGGACTTGCATCGTAGTAAATGTAACAAAAATAATCCAGTAAACTATCTGAAACTTGGAATTTTGGTTTTTAGTAAAGCTGACTAAAAATGTTTTGAATCTGCTATAATTTTCTCTGGGCATGCAAAGAATATTTCGGGATAACATCAAAAATTACAAGATTCTCCATTCTTCTATTTAAAAAATAAGTATTAATAATTAATATCATAGAAAATTAAAATTAATTTTACAAGAAGAAATTGTTTTAACCGTACAGTAAAATAATCTGAAACAGACTGTTAAAACAATATCGGAACGTAGATAAGATTCATTATAATTATTATTCATTTTTTGTTACTTTGTTTTCTACGTTTCTTGTTTATCAGCCGGGGTGCGGGGTACTACGCGAGTGCATCTCTCGTGCCTTGAGCCGACGAATGACGAACATGAGAGGTTTCATCAAGATATTTCCACTACTGAAAAGCGTTGTCAAGGAAAGTGGAATGGTAAAAAAATTGCTGAATACAAAAGAAAAGTGAAGGAGAAGACGATCTAGTTAAATTTAATAATATAACAACTATTATTTACGAAAAACTTTCTTTTTTTAAGCACTTTTTTTCTGAAACCTGATAGGCTAGAAGTAATTTATTTATGCTGCTCTTATTACAAAAGAAAACGGAAATAAACTGTATGCAGAGAGTAGAGAAAAAATAAACAGTTCGAAATTTGTTGGCCAGCGTAATTAGTCACAATTGTAAACCGTTTCAGAGACGCCATAACTTCGATAGATTCACCCTTGACTTAATTCAAAATCCAGAGCAATGGCTGCCTGGTGTATTGAGTTTTAAATGAAGTTCTCATTCCCTGGTCTATGGTTGAGTAACAAAGTTATTTTTGGTGGTAGGAATATTTTTTCGACATTTGGATGATTTGGTTGCATTATCCATTTTGTGGAAATTTTGATTAAATACGAAGGTTCATCAGAGACTGTGATTAGATTATGGGTAGTAAATATGTTGACCTTAATATTAATAATTTATGGCTTAAAATATGATTTGGCGGTAATTTAGTTCTTTCCTTTGAACCTGCCCTCTGAAGAAAAATGCTCAATTGTAATAACTGATGTAACAGAAAGTAATGTTAATGTTTCACTTTTAAAAATGATGTTTGCTTTGTCAACACTGTGTGCAAGCTGCCGTTACTTACTTACTTACTCCCCGGCGCTACAGGTCTGGGTGACCCTTGGCCTCCTGGATTATCTTTCTCCATACATCTCTATCCATCGCCTCCCTCTTCCAATTTCGAACTCCAAGCTTCGCAGCGCCCCTTGCTACCTCATCGTCCCATCTGCTCCATGGTCTTCCTTTTCTTCTTTTCCCATATATTTTCATTCCAATAACTTTTTTGGCAATCTCGTTGATTCCATCCTAAGAACATGTCCAGCCCACCTTAGCCTGCCTACTTTTATAACGTTTACGATTCTGTGCCAATTTCGGCGTTTGTTTTTATTTTCCAAATTCCGTCTACTTGGGTTGCACCACATATTCGTCTTATTACTTTTCTTTCAAAAATTTTTAACTTATAACAATCTTTCTGCGACAAACACCAAGTTTCGGATGCATATGTCACAACAGGTCTTATTAGGCACTTATACAATTTTAATTTCGTAGACCTGGACAAAACTTTTGATTTGAGCAACTTATAGTAGGCAAAATAGGCTCTGTTACCCTTCATAATCCTATTTTCAATTTAGATTCTTATTTTGTTTTCACCATCAACAGTGGACCAAGGTAGGTGTAGCTGACAACACTCTCAAAACAGAAGTGAAGGCTCCTAACTTCTTGTCCAGCCCTTCTACTCGCTGTCCAAGATATTTTTAAATATTTTGTTTAGTTTTCATTTATCATTAGCCTTACTTTGGACCCATTTTTATAAATTATCTCAAAGGCTTCTTTAAGTGCAGCTTCTCCTCTTGCTATGATGACAAGGTCTAGTCTCTTGATACTTCCCAAGTTCACTTTCTATTTTCAACTTATCTGTATTCAATTTCGCTCTTTTTATACTTCCTGCTCTGCTGCACTCCTAATCTTTAGTCTTAATTTTGCTCTAACTAGGAAATGGTCAGAGTCACAACTGG